>BDMB01000010.1:0-157500 GCA_016859785.1 Macrotyloma uniflorum | reverse complement strand
AATATTTTTAAGAATTAAATTGATCAAGTATGTAATCTAAATTATAATTTTAACATGTGATGATACTATGATACTATTTTATACATAGAGGGATAACTTTCACCTATGATTTATCTCAATTAAAAATGTGATAATTTCCCGCTTGCAATCTAAACTAAGATTTTATTGTAGAGAATCAAAACATTAGAAAGAAAATTATTCATATATTTAAGTTTTGTTTAGTCGAAATGTCTTTTACAAGAATTTGGTGATTCACTCCAACTCATATGAGAAGTCACATCCATTAGGCACTCCTCTCACCTATAAAAGACAACACCTCACCGTATTTTACTTCTCTGGACCCAAAAAAACCCACAATTTGGGTTGTACTCCCTCAGCTAGGGCTTTCACTCTCCGCACTTTCTTTCTCTTTGATCCCAACGAGAACGCACGCAATATAAAACGGAACTTCAAAAGCTTAATTAAACGTTAATCTTTGGAGAGTTAGTGAGTGAAGAAGCATGGATTTGGAAGAGGAACAGGAGTACGATCACCAAATGATGGAGGAAGACGATGACGAAGACGATATCACGCAAGAGGATGCGTGGGCCGTTATCTCCGCCTACTTCGAAGAGAAAGGTCTCGTTCGTCAGCAACTCGATTCCTTCGACGAGTTCATCCAAAACACTATGCAGGAAATTGTTGACGAATCCGCCGACATCGAAATTCGACCCGAGTCGCAGCACAATCCCGGTCACCAATCCGATTTCGCGGAGGTACCTTCAATGCTAATTCACCTCCCCGTTGCTGTTCTCTTTCTATTCTGCACTGTTTTTAGGTTAACGATTGGATTGCGTTCTTCGCAGACTATTTACCGAATCAGCTTCGGCCAGATTTACTTGAGTAAGCCCATGATGACGGAGTCTGACGGAGAAACTGCCACGTTGTTTCCCAAGGCTGCTAGGTTGAGGAACCTCACCTATTCGGCTCCTTTGTATGTTGATGTCTCCAAGAGGGTCATCAAGAAGGGACACGATGGTGAAGAAGTCACCGAGACTCAGGATTTCACCAAAGTTTTCATTGGCAAGGTTTTCTCTTGATTCTGAATAAGGCTAAGTTGAATTTCGTTACGATGCTTGAACCCAATGACTACTTAGTGATTACTCTTGATTTTTTGTTGTTGTTATTTGTAGGTTCCTATAATGCTTCGGTCTAGTTATTGCACGTTGTACCAGAATTCGGAGAAGGATTTGACTGAACTTGGAGAGTGTCCATATGATCAAGGAGGGTATTTTATTATTAATGGGAGTGAGAAGGTTCTGATTGCTCAGGAGAAGATGAGCACCAACCATGTCTACGTGTTCAAGAAGAGGCAGCCGAACAAGTATGCCTATGTGGCTGAAGTTCGGTCCATGGCTGAGTCCCAGAACAGACCGCCCAGTACTATGTTTGTGCGCATGCTTTCTCGGACTAGTTCCAAAGGGGTAATGCTAATTCAGCAATGTGGCTTAACTGGGCAAGTTGATTTTCATGGTTATGTGTTGTATGCAATGTCTGAGTTTATGATTTTCCTCCTTCAGGGTTCTTCAGGACAATACATACGTGCCACTCTTCCTTATATTCGAACTGAAATTCCCATCATTATTGTCTTTCGAGCGTTGGGATTTGTTGCTGACAAAGATATACTCGAACATATATGCTACGACTTCTCAGATACTCAAATGATGGAGTTGCTTCGTCCTTCCCTGGAAGAAGCGTTTGTTATTCAAAATCAACAGGTGGGTTATGCTAATTTTATTACTTGCTTGCAGCCATTGTGGTGCTGCTTATTTAGTCTAAAATTTATTGTAATTTTTAATGAGGGCATTTTACAGTCTCCCAGCCCATTTCACTCTCTGATTTATTTCCTCGATCGGGCTCAAATAGTCTGCTTTTCCTGTTTTTCAATTTTTTTTGTCATCCAACTTAGTGAAGTCTTCTGTCTGCATATTCTACCTTATTCCTTCCTTTTATATGTTATATTTTTCCCCATTCTTACTGCACTCACTTTCCGTATGCTATCATCTGATTTTCCAGTGGAATGGTTATTTCATTTTTAATTTCAGACATTTCAAACTTTTGTTATTAGTGAAATATGGTATAATTTGATACGCCTTTTTATTATACTCCTCCATGCACATAGCGTTAAGCAGTTTAGTTTATTTTCTAATAAATTTATCTCAACTGCAGGTTGCACTTGACTACATAGGGAAAAGAGGAGCAACTGTTGGTGTAACCAAGGAAAAGAGAATTAAGTGAGTTGAGTTAGATTCTATAAAACATGAGGATGATTTGTGTGCACCCTTTATTGAGTTAGGGTTACACTTGTATCATTATTTGCAGGTATGCAAAGGAGATCCTTCAAAAGGAGATGCTCCCTCATGTCGGTGTTGGAGAATATTGTGAGACAAAGAAAGCCTACTATTTTGGGTTAGTTTATTTTTTTAAGATCCTGTGTTTTCATGTTCATGACTTAGTAAGTATTTATTTATTATCATTGTCCGTCAGATACATCATTCACCGGCTACTTCTGTGTGCACTTGGGCGGAGGGCCGAGGATGATAGGGATCATTATGGCAACAAAAGGCTAGATCTGGCTGGCCCTTTACTTGGGGGTCTTTTTAGAATGGTTTGTTTCTCTAAACATTTATATAATTGATACTAGTCATAAAACAGGCACTCGGTGCCTTTGATTTTTTTTTTTAATTAAAATTGAAAGTTGGTGAAGAGATGTAAATATCTACCATGATTGAGGAGGGATTTTTTATAATAACTGGTGTAGTTGAAGGTTAGTTTTTAGAATATATTGAAGGGCAAAATTGTCTAAAAGATGTGTACATAGATGGATATCCCGTTTTATTATTAGTTTAGATGACCTAATTTTGTTTGTCTTTTTAGGTAGTTAGTAACTTTCTAATTAGTCAATTACAGGCTACTGTAACTTGTGATGCAGCTATTCAGAAAGCTAACGAGAGATGTCAGGGGATATGTACAGAAGGTTTGTACCGACTTCAAATTACATCTATTGCTGTATTCATTTTGCATTGCCTAAACCTTTGTAACCCATGAATGTGTGTAGTGTGTTGATAATGGCAAAGATGTTAATCTACAATTTGCTATCAAAGCAAAAACCATCACAAGTGGACTTAAATACTCGCTAGCTACCGGTAATTGGGGACAAGCAAATGCTGCGGGGACTAGAGCTGGAGTTTCACAGGTATGAATATAAATTACTGCATTACAATTCAAGTGAAAACTGATTTTCGATTACTTCTATGGAAGAAATGAGACGGATTTATTTTATGTTGTGCATCAGGTGCTAAATCGTTTAACTTTTGCGTCGACTTTATCTCACTTGCGAAGATTGAATTCCCCAATAGGGCGGGAAGGTAAACTTTCTTGGCTATCCAAGCATTATCATTCAATCTTCCCCTCCCCACTTGTACATTGCTTCCGTAAATTAATATCACTAAGGCAATATGATCATGTATTCTCATTTATTTCTTTAGAGTGACTTAGGTTACACTATTGAAATATTGTTTGTCTGTCTAAGTTGTAATTTTTACTGTTTCTTTCTTTCCATTTTATTCCAGGGAAGTTGGCCAAACCAAGACAGCTTCATAATTCTCAATGGGGAATGATGTGTCCAGCAGAAACACCTGAAGGACAAGTGTGTATTTTTCTTTCCAAACATACTGCTATATTAGTACTTGTGAGGAACTCATCTTTCTCTCTGGTACTTATGAGTATTGGGCTATGGTACAGGCCTGTGGACTTGTGAAGAATCTGGCATTGATGGTCTACATAACAGTTGGTTCAGCAGCTTATCCTATCCTGGAGTTTTTGGAAGAATGGGGCACTGAGAATTTTGAGGTTAATGGCTTTCCTGAATAAAAATTAGTTCGTTTCTCTATATGATATCCATCTTTAAATTTGTTCATTTTTCCTTCCATATAGGAAATTTCTCCTGCAGTGATTCCCCAAGCTACTAAAATTTTTGTAAATGGTTGCTGGATGGGTATCCATCGTGACCCTGATATGTTGGTGAGAACATTGAGAAAGTTGAGACGTCGGGTAACTATCATTTTGCTTTTTGATTTGGTTTTACAGCCAATTTTTTATTTATTTTTTATTGTGTTTGAATGAATCTGTCATTAATTGGAAAATAGTAGATAATCCTCACATAGATGAATCACATGACAGATAAGATAAATGATGATGGTAGTTGATGATCTCAACTGAAATCCATAATCACTATTTTCCATTTTACTATTATTATGGACACTGCAATTTATTCCTAACAACAAATTTGACTGATTATTATAAAATCCCGCACATGTTTAAGAGTATTCATTATATTTTTTTAGAGGCCATAGTATGGATCAATTTTCAAATAGTTGCTTTATTGATAACCTCATTATAGAGGCATCTGAATAACCATTGTTTATTTTCTTTTTGGGAATTGATTGGTTAAAGTTACTTAGATGTTTTGTGATGTTGTTTTCATTGTGATACTGTGCCAATGCTGAAGCCTGATGGCTCTTCGTGTGGTGCAGGTTGATGTTAATACTGAAGTTGGTGTTGTCAGAGATATCCGTCTTAAAGAGTTGCGCATATATACAGATTATGGTCGCTGCAGTCGTCCTTTATTCATTGTGGATAAGCAAAGGCTTCTTATAAAGAAGAGGGATATTCATGCTTTACAACAGAGGGTGAGCCAGTAGTTACTATGGTGTCTCTTAGGAGCTGATATTGTTTAAGTAATTGCTTAACTTGTTATTCAATTGCTTCAGGAATCCCCTGAAGAGGGTGGATGGCATGATCTAGTGTCCAAGGGCTTTATAGAATATATTGACACGGAAGAAGAAGAGACTACAATGATTTCCATGACAATTAATGTTAGTATTTGAAAAGTGTACCCTTTACATGTCACCACCTTAATCCAAATTAAGAGGCTTAAAGCAACAAAAATTATTCTTGAATAAATGTAACAGGATCTTGTACAAGCTAGGCTCAACCCAGAAGATGCATATTCCGATACATACACTCATTGTGAAATCCACCCATCTCTAATTTTGGGTGTATGTGCTTCTATCATACCATTTCCTGATCACAATCAGGTAAATATGGTGGTTTTTTTATACTCACTCTGATTAATACACACTATCTGTCTCACTTACCATTCGTTGGTGCAATCAGTCCCCACGTAATACTTATCAGTCTGCAATGGGAAAACAAGCAATGGGAATATATGTTACCAACTACCAGTTTCGAATGGTACTGTTTTCTCGATTTTGTGATTAATGTCTGCCTGTTTTACTATTTGTGGATTTTACTTGACACTGGATTTTATTTGATGGTTTTGCTCCGTTACTTAGGATACCTTAGCCTATGTTTTATACTATCCACAAAAGCCACTGGTCACTACAAGAGCCATGGAGCATCTTCATTTCCGTCAACTCCCAGCTGGAATTGTAAATTCTTGCTTCTTTATTTATTTATATCTTTTCATCAATATGTGGATAATTAAAATATTCTAACATATTTACCCCTTGTGTATTAGAATGCCATTGTGGCCATTGCCTGTTATTCAGGTTATAATCAAGAAGATTCTGTCATCATGAACCAATCATCAATAGACCGTGGATTCTTTCGATCTCTGTTTTTCCGTTCATATAGGTATATGTGCTGCCCATAATTAGATATTTTTTCTTTTGATTTATGTTTGTGATTTTTATAATATTCAGCATTCTTAATTTTTATAGGGATGAAGAGAAGAAGATGGGCACCCTAGTCAAAGAAGATTTTGGCCGTCCAGATAGAACTAACACCATGGTGAGAAATTTTGCTTTGGTGGAGAATGATTCTTCTTGTTTTGCAATTTTTATTTGAAAAAAAAAATTGGTTTTTGGTTTGTTGTGGTTAATTACGAGTTTTGTTTTGCTGCAGGGAATGAGACATGGTTCTTATGATAAGCTGGATGATGATGGTCTTGCACCACCAGTAAGCATATCTAAATTTAAGCTTTGTTGTCTGTCCCCAAGAAATTGAACAAGAATTAATTTATTGGTATGAAATAGGGAACTAGAGTATCTGGTGAGGATGTTATTATTGGAAAGACCACCCCAATATCCCAGGAAGAGGCACAGGGACAGGCTTTACGTTACACAAGGCGTGATCACAGCATAAGCTTACGTCACAGTGAAACTGGAATGGTTGATCAAGTATGTTTATCATATTCATTTACTTGAATGTATTACATGTTGAGTTTGAGCCATGGTGTGAATGCTTAGTGAATGGGAGATTTTAATTTAATTATTAAAAAATAAGGAGATACTTGACAAAAATAATGTCTACCAAGATCCTGAATTCCGAGCATTATTTCTTTCATTGGTGGATTATAATATTTTGCGTATTTTGTAGGTTCTGCTGACTACAAATGCTGATGGATTGAGATTTGTGAAAGTAAGAGTGAGATCTGTTCGTATACCACAGATTGGTGACAAATTCAGTAGTAGACATGGTCAAAAGGGGACAGTTGGTATGACTTATACACAGGAAGACATGCCCTGGACTGTGGAAGGCATCACCCCTGATATTATTGTCAACCCACATGCCATTCCATCTCGAATGACAATTGGTCAGCTTATTGAGTGTATCATGGGGAAGGTGGCAGCCCATATGGGAAAAGAAGGAGATGCTACTCCTTTTACAGATGTTACTGTACGTAGCATTCTTCCATCCAATATTATCTCGTGTAACAATAAATACTTGCTAGAAATTGGAAATGCACACATAAATAAACTCTTTCCAGTCGCTCCTATCAGATATTGTAACCCATCCAATTACGCTAGAATAACTGTTTGACAATGTGTTCTTGACTTGCGATATGTATTTTGTGAGGAAGCTGTTATACCTATGAAGAACTGTCTGTTCAGAACCAAGCAATTTTCCAACCACTATTTAACCATGAACCTAATCCTGTATTTAAGTTTAGACCAAAGGGCAGTTGTCTGTTGTGTGTAAAATTCCTGTTTAGTAGGTTTATCTAAAAACACGTGATTGATATATTTTATGTTTAAATTTCAATCTTTTACTACTTTAAACCAGGTGGATAATATCAGCAAAGCTCTGCACAAATGTGGGTACCAAATGCGTGGTTTTGAGACTATGTACAATGGTCATACAGGGAGACGTCTCAGTGCAATGATTTTCCTTGGTCCTACATATTACCAAAGACTGAAGCATATGGTTGATGACAAGATCCATTCTCGGGGACGTGGTCCTGTGCAGATCCTCACCAGGCAACCTGCTGAGGGACGCTCACGTGATGGAGGTCTCCGATTTGGAGAGATGGAACGAGATTGCATGATAGCTCATGGAGCTGCTCACTTCCTAAAGGAGAGATTGTTTGATCAAAGTGATGCATACAGGGTCCATGTGTGTGAGCGTTGTGGGTTGATAGCTATTGCAAATCTCAAGAAGAATTCTTTCGAATGCAGGGGGTGCAAGAACAAAACGGACATTGTTCAGGTGAACAATCATATATCTTTTCTGCTAATATAGTCAAAGTCCAAGGTTTTCCTTGTGCTGAATTTGTTGGCTTTTTATTGTCCATGTAGGTTTACATCCCTTATGCGTGTAAGTTGCTCTTCCAAGAATTAATGGCTATGGCCATAGCTCCAAGAATGCTTACAAAGGAGATCAAATCTGCAAAAGCTCAAAAGAAGAAGGGAGCCTGATCAACATGTTTGACAGAAGCCGCTCTTCTTATATCCAGACTTCTAGATCTCGAGAACATGAAACACGTAGGATTTCTGAATATACCAATTTGATTTTATTTGTCAAATCTGAAATTACAGGAACCTTTCAATGTTGGATTCTTCAAATTTCATTGAAATCCTTGAGAGCTATGGTATGTTGTATTTGTAACAAGAGACCCTATAGCAGCAATATTTAAGTTCAATTCGTATACAATTTAATGAAACGAGAGAATTTACTTGACAATATTTTGATTTGACTGCATTGCTTATACCAGTTACTTTTCGTGCTAAGTCATTCTTTATTTATTTCATTTTCTCAATGCCAATCGTGGCTAAGGAGTTCAATTCTCTGCCATTTGCTCCTTATCCTTCACAGCCTATGTCGATGCTGATGGGTAGTTTAGATACACACAATAACCACTATCTGTTTCTACATGTTCATTGGTCAATCCTTGGCACCAACAAAAGCGAGTCATTGTATCACTTTTTTTTTTTTTTTCTGTTGAAGCTAAGTATAATTTTGACCTCAGTTGCTAGTGAGCTCACATGAATTTTCAACTTACCATGAGACTTTAATTACTACTTATGGTTTATGAGTTGATATTTACATTGTTCTAAAGAAATACATACACATTGTCAGTTTGTTCATTGAAAAGATCATTCGAGTTCTTTCATATTCAACCATTTTAAAACATCTGAATGATCTACTAACTAAACCAGTTTACACGATTCCATTCCACTTCTTATGAGCAATATGGACATTCCTAACATTTATATTTCATCACTCGAATGAGCGCTGGAGTTATTTAAGGTTTAGAGTTTAGTCAATTTTCTTTTTACTTGTTCATGTATATCATCAACTAACATCCATTGTGTATAAAACCATCTAAATCAGTGAACGAATAAGACAAATCTTCAACCCTATTTTATTGAGTTCACTTGATGTAAGTTTGATACAGATTTTAAATTGAATTGATATAAAAAGAATGATTCATCCGTTTCAAATTTAGAACAATTTTTGGACATTCAAGCTTAAAACAAAAGTTTAAACAAATTTATAATTTTCCTAAATACTCAAATTACAGACGTATTTTAAACAAAACATGATATTTTTTTTACGCGAATCATAAGCTATGTGATATGAACATGGCTTGGAAATTACATGTCTTTAACGCTGATTACTTACCATGATGGATCACTTGGTTGCAAATAAAGAACACATTTTTATCATGGCTTCGAGTCTTTTTAAACCTGCACGAAAAAAATTGTTTTTTATTCGGAGTAGAAGTCACTTTTTCACTTTTTTTTTCACCTTTTTTCAGTGGCAACACATCGTAATCTTTTCCATATCTTCATTGCTTTGCCATTTTTGCATGCTAAATAGATACGTTTGAAGATTATGTGAAGTTATTATTATGTTCTGCCTTTTTACATCTCATTCTTTTTACGTGCAATTAGTTCGAGGTATTATCAATGTGGAATAACTTTTATTTTACTTTTTCGCAGGTTCAAACTCCTGAAATTAATTTTTTATTAATTTATTACTTGCACAATATCCTAATAATTTACCAAGTCAATACTCAATTTAATTATTCTTTAAAAAAATTAAACCACATAATTTACAAAAAGAAAAAAATTGAGACTTCTTGATCTTAAGTTGAATAACTCTTTATATTCCTTTCTCTCTCTTTGATAAAAATATTTCTTTCTCTTTCTACTCTGCATAAAAATCCTATTACTGTAAACACTTTGATTTTTCAATTAAGGGAAATTTGCTAAAATAAAAGAAGGCAAAGTAGACACGTAATTCAAACTAATTTCAAGATAAAGGAAAATTTAATTTATCATAATTAAAAATATTAAATTGAAAGAACTTTTTAATGAAATTTTTTCAAAATTGAAGCTTTTTGTACAGAAGCTAAGAAACTTGAAAAGGTTAGGTTAGAATTAGGACTAAATTATTTAAATTTATCTTCTTTAAAGAAAAAAAAAATTAAATGGAATTTTAAAAAATTAAGAAAACAGTTTTTAAGAATAGAAAACATGAACCATTTTTTTTTAAAAAGTTAATCATAAAACCTTTTGATTTTGTTTTTTCTATTTTCTCCTTCATTTCAAACTACATCTACTATAATATTTTAGATCTAAAAAAAATTAAACCTAAACGATATAAATCAGCGACTTTAATGTTTAAAATTAAAACTTCTATTTTGAAATTCATGTTTGGGAGGCTCCACTGAGTCATTAGAAAACATAATCATTTAACTTTAACATCTTTATTTGCGTGACAAACTTTTTATTCATATTGTCGTGTGAATTTACTTAAATTGATATAATTAAAGAAAGAGATAAAAATCATAATTAAATATATTTTAAATAATAATTAATACATACAGAAGATAATACAAATCAGTCATATAAATATAATCAAACACCACTTTTTTTATTTGAGTCTTAAAGAAAATATGAATATCCATTATCATGGCTCTTGAATATCTATGTCCTTTTCTTTTATCCTTTTTGTTTTTTTTTTCTTCAAACTATTTATTATTTCATTCGTCCTATTATGATTAGGGTTTAGCCATATATAAAAATTAAATAAACGGACTTTTACACCTCCTAATAAAATATTATTATTCTAATTTATTTTTAAATTATTTAATTATTTATCTCGGTCATTTTTAAAACAGTAAAATTATTTTAAAAAAATATATATTTATTTTCTAAAAATGGTAATTTTTTTTTATTCGTCACAATTAACTGTGTTTGATAATATTATAAATTTTGATTAACATATATGCTAGATTTTATGTTAGTAGTTGAAACATTTATTATTTTCTCTCTACAAAATTTCTATTAACTTAAATTCTCCGCGTTTTCAGGTCTACATTTATACCGTCATAATGTTATCATAAATTTCAATGACGTCACACTCAAATAACAACAGCAACAAAAATGTTTATTTTATTTTTAAATTTTACCATTTACAATAATATATAATAAAGAAATACTAATTCTAATAAAAACATTAACTAAAAATTAAAAAAAAAAATCACAGCATAAAATAATAAATAAAAATTAATTAATAATATATTTATGATAATAGTTACAATAATAATGAAAATGATAATTAAAATAATTAACATAATAATATTAATAATGAAATTAGTGGTATTATTGTTTAAGTTTTTTTTAAAGAAATGTAGTATTTTTTTATTATAATAAAACATTCTTAATATTTTCTCTTTTTCCTTTTTTAGTTTTATATCATAATATATATATATATATATATATATATAAATTAATTAAAGATTAAGTGAAAGGTGAATATATAAATAAAAAAATAATTAATATTTTTTTTCAAATTTATCATAATTAAAAATAATAATTATTAACGTATAAAAATTATAAATTCAAGTTTTAATATAAATAAATAAATTTAAATTTTAAGTTTTGAAATATAAAAAAAATTTAAGATCAAATTATATAGTCACCTTTTAAAAAAAATATTGATATAATTATTAAATGCAGGTACTAAATGGTTTAATTATTTATATTTTTTAAGATAATTTTAATTATTTTTAAATTTATATTTCTTTTTAACATGTTTATTTTATAAGAAATTTTTAAGATAATTTTTTTTAAGTCGATTTAATATATTTATTTTATAAGATGTTGTCACTGTTTATTTTTATAAAAAGAAATATTCAAATTTAAAAGAACATTATCAAATAAAATAAGAAAGATTATTTTATACATAATAACATAGTAAGATCTATATAAAGAAAATAGTTTAAATTATATATAAGAACATCAGTGCATTATCCTTACCTAACGTGATCTTGTATATTATTTTAAAATTGTAAGTTTTCTCAAAGAAAAATTGTGGTAGAATATTAAGTGTGTTTATTAGAATTAATATTTTTTATTAGATTAATAAAATCAATAAGTATTTATTAGAATTAATATTTTTTATTGATTAATAAAATCAATATTTTTTTTTATCTTTTTATTTTTTTTATGATAGTTTAATTTTTAATTCTTTATAAATAGAATAGTATAAACTATACATTATTTATAAATTATTAATAATTTTAAAATATTATAAAATATAAAATATTAAAATATAAATAATAATAATTAAGTTTTATTATTATGTATTCGTGTCAAGATATAATTATTCTATTATTAGTAATATTTTTTATATAATTTTATTTTTATTATTTTGTCAATTACTTTTTTTTAATATTATAATTATTATTTTATCCAAATAATTATATTTTATTACTTTACCTATAGAGGAAAAAATGCATTTCTAATAATAATAATATTATAATTATTAATAATTAATAAATATGGAGATAGAGATACAGCTCCCCTAATAATAATTATATAATTATTATTAATTAATAAATATAGAGATACAGATGCAACTTCCCTATAATAATTCTATAATTATTGTTAATTAATATAGAGTAAGGATAAATTTTTTAAAACACATTTGCGGTACACTTTTCTTTTATAATTTTATTCTTATTTTATAATTGTTATAGTAATTTTAAAATAAAAATTGTAACTTATTTCTTCTTACTATAATAATGAATATTTTAATTACTTAATATGGACATGTATAAATGTACATGTGTTTCATGATAATAAAAATAATAATATTTCTCATGCTTCACTGGATAAAGTTTTTGAAGGAAACAAATATCTCAAGTTCCCCACTTTTTGATTGGAGTAATTTCCGCGTTTTAACGTTACTCTCTCTCTCTCTCTCTCTCTCTCTATATATATATATATATATATATAATAGTTCTTCCCCACCGGCATATAAACTCATATTCTGTCTTCATCTCCATTGAAACTTCCTAGCCAAAACTGCTTTCTTTTTACATCTGGGTATGTAATTTCCTCTTTATCCTCTTTGGTTTCTGGGTTTGTAACACCTTGGTCTTTCTTTACCATCATTCAGTTCTTGTGTTTCCCTGTGCAACTTCTTATGGGGTTCTGTGGGTGCTCTCCTTTGATTTAATTTGTACTGGGTAGATCTTGTGTTTTTGCTGACTTTTGAACATTAATCTTAATGCCAATCATTGTTGAGATTCGTTGACTTTACGTCTAAGATATTTTTCCAGTGAAATAAGTGAATTTTTCCTTTTCCTCTTGTTAAGCCCCTTTTTTATCAATCTTAGCATGCCTGTTAGAAATATGCAGAAAAGCACATAGGGGCTTCCTGTTTCTGGGTTATGGACATCTGCACTTAACCTCTGAGTGTTTAGTTAATCCTGGTTTCTAGTATAGATTTTAATCATGAATTTTCACTGCATACCATGATTGATATCCTAAAAGGGTAATTTTTCTGGCACCTTTAGGGGTTTTGTGATTCTGTTGTATAGCTTTGTGCCTATGTGCATAATTGGATAGATTTGATGTGCTGATTGTTTACTGTGGACTATAATAAGAGCCCAAAAATTTCTGTCACTTGGGATTTGGGCATCTTTGTTTACACTTTTGGTAGAAAAGATATATGATATCTGTCTGATCTCAGAATGATGTATTTGATTTAGTTGATTAGTTGCTTTTGAATTTTTATATTTTAGTTAGTAACTTAGTCTGATCACCAGTCCTTGTTTGAGTGAGTGGATTTCCTAGTTATTAATAGCCACCTTCAATTACATTTATCTCATTAATTGTTGTTCCAATATGGATACTGTTCTACTCTATTGACATTTTCTTGGCCCGATATCAACTTGGTTTATACTTTCCTGTCCCACTGTTATTTCAATTATGCCTGACATCACCTACCAAGATAATTCCCCACTTGTACCTTTTTTTCTTTTTTTTGTTAAGCTTTTTTTCTTGGTATTTCCAGGACTAAAGTACTACTGATCAAACTTGGGTGAAGGAGTTCCTTGATTTTCATGGCACTTCAGCACTACATTTCCAGGGATTTGAAAACCATCCCAAATACTGTGACCGAGACAGAAAACTCCAATGGTTGTTTTGATTGCAACATCTGCTTTGACTTTGCACATGAACCAGTAGTGACCTTATGTGGCCACCTCTACTGCTGGCCATGCATCTACAAGTGGTTACGTGTCCAAAGTGATTCTCTTACAACTTATGAGCACCCACAATGCCCCGTTTGCAAGGCTGTTATATCCAATAGCACAATGGTTCCACTCTATGGCCGTGGCCATACCACAGCTGAAGGGAAAACATCTTCTTGTGATGTTTTGATACCACCAAGACCACCTGCCTCATGTGCTCAAGTTCTTTTGGCAACATCATCTCAAAGGGGTCAGCGCCTTCCATATCGTAATCCTTACCAGGGTCACTACTTCAGCTCTCATCCATACCAAGAAGAGGAGGCCACTTCACAAATGCTCAATCTTGGATCCCACCACCACCCTGTGACTGGGATGTTTGGGGAGATGGTTTATTCCAGAGTGTTTGGCAACCCAGAAAATTTGTATGCATACCCCAATTCTTATCAGCTGATGGGAAGTTCTACCCCTAGATTGAGAAGGCAAGAGATGCAGGCACACAAATCTTTGAACAGAATCTCTATTTTTCTCTTTTGCTGCTTCCTTCTTTGCCTTGTTGTCTTCTAAGTGAGCATTAGGATTATATTATCTCAATATCTATTATTGTATACATTGTAAAATGCAAGTTTTAAAAGCTTGATAGATTCAGTGAGTGAGTTTATATTGCACAATACACTGCACCTACACCTCTAGTAGATTTAATACACCATCATTTTTTTGAAACATAATTGCAGTAATGAGATTTAAATCTATTAGTTATGACCTTCCGTATACTCTTTATGCTCTTTATCACGACACTGAACTTAATGAAGTTACCCTTTTATCTGTCGGCAAGTAATACCAAATTCTCTGCATATTTCCTGCAAGTTTGTGATAATGATTTATTACTCCATTGTTTATAAGCCTCACAACAAAAAAAATACGCATTTCATTATGCTCACACGTTTTCCTTCGCCATGCCTTGTCTATACACGTCAATTGGTAGGAGATAGTTATTGTCTTTCCTTCAAATCATTTACATACATTGTATGTTCACGCTGTGTCACTATTGTACCAGTTTCATGTCATGTCATGATATCCTTAAGATCCGGTATAAGTTTTGATAATAAAAGTAAATAATTTAAAGAATAAATTGAAAAATTTTATTTACATATTTTCTATTTCAATGAATTAAATTTGAGAGAAATAAAGTTTTGGAGTGTTATATATAGCACTATATGTTGGTGTTTGCATAAACCATGATCTACAATTTAGGGCACCCTGAAAGTGTCACTCACTGATCAATTTTAAACTCAAATTCAATTGAGTAATGACATATCAACATTCTTGAATTCCCAATCCTTCATTAACATTCATGATTTTTTTATATTATTTCATATATAATCTATTATATGTATATTTATTTCTCACTTATCTCTTTATCATTTTATATGTTTATTAAATTTATGGGTTCCAAAGATTATTTTTATAATGATTTACTTCTACATCTGCACGCAAATCATTGACCCGAAAAAGTATATTAATAGTATTATAAAAACATTTATGAACAACATGTGCAATGTCTAGGCTGAAGATAAAATTAATATAACATAGCAGAAAAGAGAAATGGAAGATATTAATTAAGTGTCCTATTCCCACAGTATTATTAACGTATTCCTGTTTTAAAAAAAATTAAAGTTGTAAATATATTCTAAATATGTTTTATTTTTCTTTTAAAATAATTTAAAATTTGATTATGTCTGTAAGATTATATAAAAATTATGATTCCTAGTTTCAAAGATTCTTTAAAATTATATATTTTAATTTTTCAAAATATTTCAAAATCTATTTCTAATATTTTTAAAATATATATATATATATATTTACTTTTATTTGTCAAAATATTCGTACTTCCAATCTATTTTTAAATTTGAAACATAAACTAGTTACTTTATTGTTTTGTCGTACTTTATTTTTAAAATTAAATAGAATCTTTATCTTTTTATATCATACTTTTACCTTTAAGAAAAATTCTGCAAATTTTGGTATGCCGAACTAAATCATTCACACTGTACAAGACAAACTATGATTCCATGAATTTGATCTGAACCTATTTAAAATTCCAAAATTGACAAATAATTATTATCAAAGTTAGGTTGTGTTTGTTATTGTATATTTCTTCTTTGGGTTTAGAGTATAAGGAAGAATCAGATAAAAAAAAAGAAAAATAAAAATATATAAGTGATGACAAAGATAAAAAAAAAAAATACAAAACGAAATCAGAAAATAAATTCACTAATTGTTAAAATTTGTTAAATTATTACATAAATTTTAATTACTTTTCAACTAAAAGTCTTTGATGCTGTAAAAAATTATGCCAAGATCTTTATATATTATACTAATCTTTTTAATTATTTGGAAAATATTATACCTTATATTCTTATAAAAAATACATTAAATATTAATAAAAACAGAAAGAGTTTATAGAATTCTATAAAATATATTAATTTATTTTTTTATTAATATATATATATATATAATTCATGTTTCATTAAAAATAAAGAAAATATTAAAATATAAAATAATTAATACGCGATGTGATTACTTCCCTTACGAGATAACTCAACATACATAGTATTTGGAAAAGCAAATGGATAAGATAGAAAATAACTCAAAATAGAATTTGATTTGAAAACGCATGTGATGTGGTCCAAAAAGTTATGTTGAGACAAATATACAAATATATTCGCAATTCAACAATGTTATATTTTACAAAGAAAGAAAGAAAAACTTTGAGATAACAAAATTAATTAGTATAGTAAAAAAATAAAAAATAATAGCAAAAAGTGCTGTGTTGTGAATTTTGAGAATTTAAAATTAAAATAATAATAATAATATTTATTTTTCATCTGCTGCATAGTTGCTTTGTCTTTCATAGGATGCTTTCCAACCATTTTAGGTTGGTCCCCAGTAGAAAATATCTATGTACATCAAATGATAAATATATATAAAAAAAAAAAGAAAAGAAATTAATGGATAAAATAAATAATAAAAGAAAAAAGAAAAAATAAAGTAAGAAGTTAAATGAAATATTGTTAACATGTAACATCGAAAGCTTATCCAAATAATTGGGTCCACCATTAAAGAAGGTGAAAGGTACAAATATTATATGAATTGAAAATATTATCCTCGTCATCATGAGTCAGAAACCAGAAGACAAAGCAAACGTATTTCATACGATAAAGGAAAAAGGACAGCAAGTTAAATGTTGTCATCTCTGCTGCTAAAGGTTATGTTCTTTTCATGCTTTCAATGGAAAATGTCTTCAAAACAGAATAAATATTTTATTCAAATATAAATATATTTTTTTCATCTATTTTTCTTCTTTTTCTCTTTTTGTAATAGAATATTAATGTAATTTTTGGTTATGAGAAAAATACAATAAAATGAGACAAATATGGGAAGATAAATCTTTTGATTGAGAAGGATGAAAGTATAATTTGAACTTATCTAAGAGAAAGCAAGGGTTATTTTAGTCATTTTCTGTAAAAACTGTATATTTTAATATTGAAAAAAAAATATTTTGCTTGCAAAATACTAATGAAAAGATAATAACATAAATTATTTTCAGGAAAAAGAAAAAATCATTTTAATACGTAGATAAAAAGATACTCATGAATTTATTAACTTAATATTTTACTCACATACTATTTCAGTACATATTTAAAGAAAAAATTTCAATTCTTAAAATAATGATCATTTAAAATTTTAATTTTTTAAAATATTTGTTATTAATTATTTTTTATAAGTTTTTTTTGCTGTATATTATCTTTTCGATGTTTAGTATTGGTACCTTTACTATTTATCCAAAAGTAAGGCACAAAATAACTTTTTGCTGGTTTACTCTGTTTTATAAGAAGATAAGTAAACACAGGAAAATTAGTTGAATAAGGGTTTTTACTTTTTAAGACAAATAACAAATATATTTACTCACTACCAAAATCAGAAAAAAAAAAAAAAAATCTCATCTTTAGATTAGGTTTGGATTAGGATTTTATGATTGGGCTAAACGCAGCTCAAGCCAACCGCTCTAGATTTGATAAAATTTACCTTCATCTTCAAATAAATGTTATTAGGACAAAGGTTTTTAGTTGGACCAAATAAATGTATAAATGCCATTACTTTTTATTCTTTATAAATAATAAGTGATGTAAAAGTATAGTAAATATAAAATCTTTTTCAGATATCAAGAAATTTCCCTTACTCTTAATAGAAAAAAAAATTAAAATAAGAAATAAACAAAATAGAATAAAAGTGAAAATTAATTGGTTAAAAAGATATGGAAAACATTTTTTTTTGTTATAGTATCATTTTATTTTTCATGGAAAATAAGATTGGAAAAAAATAATCTCCCATAATTAATTATGTGAAACTCAGTTACAAAATGTGCATTAACTAAAAATATTAAATTTTTAACAAATATTTCGTTGAATTGAATATGTTATATTTTTATTTTATTTTTCAGTTTTGTGTAAGATAAAAATTGGATCCATTCTATTATTAGTTTTTATTTCTTCACTCTTTTTTTACCAAACCATTTATTTTCTCTTTCTAATTTATTTAGTCCAACCAAACTATCCTTTACATATTCTAAAAAATATACACCAAAAACTATTCTGTAGATTATAATGGTCATCTTTTCATGTGATTTGATGAAGCAATGAATATGAGGCCAAACAGATGCAATGATAGTAAATATTGTTCTGCTGATACCAGAATATACATTGGAGGTACAAGATTGAAATGAATCACATATTGACTCTACATATGAACAGTGAAATGCTAAGATCGATACTCAATTTCAACCTCACGAGGTTATATCATTGTTTGGTAACATTCTCCATGTCAAAACTTCACTGATCCTCCTCACTAGGCAGCACACACATTTGAATCCAATCTGTTATTGGAAACCTCAAGCTCTACCCAGCTACATCCTGCGATTTTCTTCACTCCACCGCCTCTCATACTCTTACGAACTTTATTAGCATCATCCCATCGTTCAGAACTGGCATACATGTTAGAGAGCAAAGCAAGAGTGCCAACTCCAACACTTTTCCCCTTGAGGTGTCCCCTAATCCATTCAGACATCTTCTCATTACCATGAATTTTGCATGCCTGAAGAAGAGCCCCCCAAATAGGCCATTCAGCTTCAACAGGCATGCTTCTAAGGAAAGCCTCAGCTTCCTCAAACAAACCAGCACGTCCATACATATCCACCACGCAACCATAATGCCTCATCTGTGGCACAATGCCATAAAAATCCCTCATTGCTTTGAAAAACATAACCCCTTCATTCACCAACCCTGCATGGCTGCATGCAGATAACACCCCAAGAAAAGTAACATCATCTGGCTCAACCCCTTCGACCAGCATGCGTGAAAATAGCTCCAATGTTCTTTTCCCATAACCGTTCATGGCAAGCCCACAAATAACAGTGCCCCACGAGATAACATCCTTGTGCACAATCATATAAAAAACCCTAAACCCCATTTGCATGTCGCCACACTTCACATACATGTTAAGCAAAGCATTCCCAATTTTTCCATCAACCACAAAGTCGTGTCGTGAGTCAATATACGAATGCACCCACTGCCCCAAACTCAATGCTCCAATAGAGGCACACGCTGATAAAACAGTTACTATAGTTGCCTCGTTAGGTTCAGCTTCTGCACTAATTACCATTCGTTTAAACACACCAAAAGCCTCCTTACAGTAACCACCACGCGCGTAACCCATCAACAGAGTGGTCCAAGAAATCACGTCCCTCATACACATTTTATCAAACAGGTTCTTCGCATATTTCAACGACCCACTCTTCGCGTACAAGTCCAACACCGCGTTGTCAAAAACAATATTTGCGTCGGTAATCAACCTCACGCCGTAAGCGTGAACGGACTTGCCAAGTCTCAGAGCCCTGAGAGATGAACACGCGCACAACGCGCCGACTAGGGTGGCTGCGTTAGGCTTGACAATTTTGGGCTTCGAGTTCATCTTGCAAAAATGGTGAAGGGCCTGGGCCTCAAAGCCCGATTTGGCGAGGCCCGATATTAGTGAGGTCCATGAAACCACGTCGGGGGAGGGAATGGATTGGAAGAGGTTTGAGGCGGAGACGACGTCATCGTGGGCGAGGTAGAAGTGGAGGAGCGAGTTCTGGATGAAGATGTCGAGGTAGTGACCCGATTTGAGGAGATGCGCGTGGATTTCGAGCGCTTTGGAGCGCGCGTGGTGGGAGGAGCAGGCCTTTAGGGCATGGGTGAAGGTGTAGTGGTTATGGGAGAAAGGGTGTGAGAGCATTTGGTTATAGAGATGAAAGAATGCATTTTGAGAATTCGTGAGGAGTGATAGTAAAGGGTTCAACAATTGGGGGTTAGGGTTTGTGACGAGTTGTTGTTGAGCGCGAATTGCTATTTGATTCAGAGTCTGAGCCTTCATAGGTTGTGAAAACGGGTTGACCCGGTTACTGTCACAGAATTATTCAATTCGGTTACGGGCATATACCATATAGTATATAATATAACCTTGATAGCTAGTGAGTGTGTTGTATTGTAGCAGAAGTGATCGTTGGATCGTTCAAGTTAAAAGGTGCATGGTTTTCTTTTCAATATTGGGATTGTAAAGTTCTAGGGCTTGGTAGAGTTTTGTAAAAGTCTAGGTGCATGGAAGTTGTAATTTAGTCTGGGGGTTAAATTTAATCTATGTAAATGTGAAAGGAGGTTTTAGGTATGCGCACCAGGTGTTTGAAGAAATGGTTAAAAGAATAAAAGCAAAAGTTATATTTTATTCTTTTTAAATTTTTGTTTTTATTTTCAGGTGTGTTTGTTCTAATTTGTTTTGGCAATTGTTGGTGTCAGGGATTTGTTTGCGGAATTTGTGGCAGGACAAGTGAACTATAGAGCATGGGGAGAGCTTCAAGGGATAAGAGGGTATGTGGGTGGTGATTTTTATCGTACAGAGTCTTCTTTTTGGTGTGCATTCATGCTTTGCTAAATTGGTTTTCAGGATATCTATTACCGGAAAGCCAAAGAGGAAGGTTGGCGTGCTCGAAGTGCCTTTAAACTCCTTCAGATAGATGAGGAATTCAACATTTTTGAAGGTGGGTGCCTGCCTTTGCCCATGAAAGCCTGTGTTTGACTGTTTGGGTTTGTTGAATTTTTTTTGCTGAGACAGTGTTTCCCTCTGTCCTGAATATTTAAAGAAAAAGAGTCAGCTCTCTGCATCGGGATTAATTTTTTATTTTCTGCAGGAGTGAAGCGTGTTGTCGATTTATGTGCTGCTCCGGGTAGCTGGAGTCAGGTACTAGTGATGAAATTGTCGTTGTCATGGCTTATGAACTCTTAACAAACAAGCATACATTTAACAACTTATTTCTATTTCTGATTTTAGTCTAAAGTTCTTAAGCTTTAGCTTCTCAAACATGAAAACACATTATTTCTGTTTCGCTATTTAGCACCGTCAAGAATGGGTACCAAGATACATCTTGCACGTGGACGTAAGTTCTTTCTGCTAGAATCATGACACAAGATATATAAGTTACTACAAAGCATTCACAGGATGGTAAAACAGTCTAGTTCTTGCATTCGGAGGACGGGAAAACAGTCTAGTCCATGCATTCACTGGTCTTGTTTGACAGCCATCGTAATACTTAAGTTCTTATATGCAGGTTTTGAGTCGTAAAGTGTATCTCCCAGCCAAGCTTGCTCCAGATGCAAAGTAAGTTGACTTTCTTTGAAAATTTTATCCCCTTGATGTTGAGGTTCTCACCTGTACATTGGTGCCAAGACATAGGTTTGAAATTAAGCTCTATCAAAATTAATGTTTCCTTTTTTGTTAGTCATTATGTCAAATTGATAACTGTATTGTTCTTGTTATTTTAAAATAAAACTATCATCAAGACAAAGAAAAGAAAATTGCAAAGAGTTTGAAGGATTATGGATCCTTCTAATGTTAAAATGAAACATGAACAACGACAGAAAAAAAAAAACAAGAGAAGAAAGACATAAATGAAGAAGCCTTGGTTTATCATCTGTTCTTACATTGTTCTTTTCTATTTCATTATGAATTCACTGCTTGACATTGTTGGTGAATGTAGTGTGCACCCCTAGGTTTATTATCGTATTTTTATGGTAAGCTTAAATTGTTTTAGCTGATGTAAAGAAGCTAAAGTTTTGGTAACAATGTATGCTACAGCTTGGGGCACTTGGTTGGAGTATAACTCATATTTTAAGGAGGTTTTATGGGATCAATAGCTGACATGGGATAAATTAGGCATATGGCTTCTTGATAATTTAAACCTTTGGATTTTCAAGGGAGATTCCGTTACAGATATTTTGATGGATTGAGTAGCTCTGCTTCATTGATTTCTTCTTTTTTCTTCTTTATCCTCCAAACTCTTATAATTTTCTGACTTAAATAAATTCTTTCTTTAATATAGGAATGTGTTATATTGAATCACTTGTATTATCTCTCCGTCTCTATCAACATCATCAATTTCTTGCTGCATCTTGTATGCAGGGGTGAAAATCTTCCTCTTATTGTAGCTATTGATTTGCAACCAATGGCTCCAATTGAAGGTGTCATTCAGGTGCAGGGTGATATAACTAATGCTCGGACAGCTGAAGTGGTATATATAGCAGTCATTATTTTTTTTCATGGATAGTTTATTTTATTTGGAACACATGTTGAGTAAGTTGCATATCTTGGTAGAAATAGAAAATATCTCTCTTTCAGTTTGTTGCTCATCTAAACTTTGCTTCTCAAATTTCATCAAGAAATCACATCGTTTCATTTTAAAAAACTTTCCTTCTAAATTTTAATATTTTATGTAAATGAAATGTGTGTATATATTGAGTTTCATTTATTATATTTGTTTCTCTATCATTTGAATTTCAATTACATGTGTTGCTTGCTGTTAAAGGAAGACAGCCTAAACCATAAACTAGAACCATAACAACGACAAAAGCATGAAAAGAGAAGAGAGGAAAAGAAAAACAGCGCAATTTTCGTTCGTAGTGCTTAATCATTCTATAAATAATATTTTTCACTCATATATGTGTAAAATAACAGCCATACATTATAGCCGTACTTGCTGTCTGTAAAAGTATATGTATCCACTTTCATTGGGTATACAAAAATTTCCCCAAAATCAGAAGAAACCCAATCAACTGAACAAAGCATTATCAACAAAAATAAGGAGACATACTATATTAGCAAAGAAGTATTTTGGAAAAGTTTTACCAGTTTAACACTTGCTTTCTTTTTCATTCTGTTAGCTAGTTACATTCGTATGCATATGTTACATTACATGTTTTAGAGAGAATAATAGAAATGCATAGTGTGATAATAAGGAGAGTTAAGTTCCAGCCTTACAAAATCAACTTAATTTGTATGTATGGATTAAAAATGCACAAGTATGTCTCTTGATGTTCATAACAATCCTTTTCTGCTGGAGTCTACTATTTGTTGAAACTTGAAAAAATTATAAAGAAGTGGTTTATTGGGGGCCGCTTTTTCCCATCAATTAAATTAACTTGAATGACCATTGTAATTAAGTTTGTGAAGCCCTCTTCTTTCTCTTGATTTATTCAGGTCATTAGACATTTTGATGGTTGCAAGGCTGACCTGGTTGTGTGTGATGGTGCTCCTGATGGTAAAGAAAATGCTCAATTTAACTTCTTAATCTCTTCACACTCAATATTTATGTTTAAAAAAGTGCAATTTCACATGAAACTGTTTTTATGAAGGCTACATACAGTGACATTTTGGTTTTAGCCTCAACTTCTATGCACGATAATTACTCTCAATCAAGGACCCAACCAGAATAAATTTTTCTCTCGTTTGTCATTCCATGTTAATTGTAATACATTCGTAAATCTCTTATTTTGTTTGTAGTTTAAGAAAGCAAGCTTTGGTTTTTGCAGTTACTGGGCTTCATGACATGGATGAATTTGTACAATCGCAACTCATACTTGCAGTAAGTATTTAATTTCTGTCCCTTTCTTATTTGCGCCTTTTATCCTTTTTCCATCTGGGTGCTACATGTTCATATCATCAGTATTGCAAATTGGGGATGAAAAATAAATTTTAAGGGTTTATAAAATAATTTATTACTCCATGTATTCCTCTTTGCCCTATTATGAAGCAAAGATTTATTGATTCCCGATTCTTATTTTCAATCAATCTACTCTCATTTCTATTAAGCATATGCACAGTATATGATCTATATTAAATTTTATACTCCTTTATTTGCAAAGAGTTGCATGGTTTTATTTGCCTATCTTGCTGGGTTTTCGTTGCAGATTGATGCTTATTTGTATCCTTGCAGGGGTTGACAATTGTTACTCATGTACTTAAGGAAGGAGGGAAGTTTATTGCAAAGATATTTAGAGGAAAGGACACAAGCCTTCTATATTGTCAGGTATTTGAAGTTTCACCGTATCATGGAGATTTTAGAAAGTGAAGACTTGGGCATGTGCATAGTTGGTATTAGTGCAAGTATGTTTTTGCATTCATGTCTTGCAGTCATCCAACTTTCAGTTAGCTTTAGGCAACATCTATAGAGAAGTGATAATACATAATCTTCTCTGGGAATGGTTAAGAATGAATAGAAGCTGCAAACCTTTGAAATCAATAGAAGTAATCCAAATACCACAGATTTCTGAGTTTGGCAGTTAGATCACATCATAAAGTGTTGGTGTTCTTTTTTTGATAAGGAATGACAAAATGCTCTGCAATGAGTTACACCAAAATTCTACAAAATGATTGTACTTTGAAAGAAAAGGAATACCATTAAGTTACTTTCTTGATAAATAAAAGAAGTTCACTCAGATAAATTTTGTGAACCGATTCCATCACTGTATGTCTTTTGTCTAGCTGGGAATTAGGTCCTACTCATTACTGAATCTAAAATTGTAGTTGAGTTGTGAAATTGTTGTGCAGTTCTACTTTCTGCCAAATATTCATAATGAAATAATTGCAATGTGGCAAAGGTGTATCATTGTCTCTTAAAGTTACTTGGTCTTATTTTATTACTTAGTTTTTCTGATTTTAATTTTTTTCTATAATCCTAGAATCATCATTAAAACCTGTGTCACCTTGTCTATGCAGCTAAAGTTATTCTTCCCTGTAGTGACATTTGCAAAACCAAAAAGCAGCCGTAATTCCAGCATAGGTAAGGATTTTCAGTTTCTACTTCTTGATATTTTTTGTTATGCATACTTTTTCCCCTCTTTATTGTTTGTCTATGATTACCATTGTTTAGGAATTAGCAGTCGTGACATCACATAGGAATTGAAAGTCGTGCATTAATCAGATTTGACAAGAAGCCTTTCTATCATGTAACAAATGTCTACGAAGTTATGAACTTCGAATATACTACTTGTTGAATATAGCTGAAGCCCCTTTTCCTACAAACACCTTGCTGTTACTGGTGTTTAAACTAGTTTTTGTCACTAACTATGCCAAGGATGTTGTTAAAAATTTTAGGAAGTGGGTAATTCCATTTGACAAGTATTTGTGCTAATTATAGCTGTTTCACCCTTGCAGAGGCATTTGCAGTCTGTGAAAACTATTCCCCTCCTGAAGGATTCGATCCAAAAGATCTGCATCGCCTTCTTGAGAAGGTTGGAAGTCCGTCGGGGGTAGATGATACAGGTATATGTAGGTCCTTATAGTAAGTCTTATATGCAATTATAGACTATAAAATTCAGCCTCATAATGTTAATCCTGAATACTGTCAACTTAAATTATCGTTACCCTGAGAAATATCTTTTGCTGTTTTCACTGTATCATCATATGTACTTATATTTCATGGCTTTGGTCTCGAGTAATTAATGCGTGTGGTTTTGCAGATTGTTGTAGTGGTTGGTTAGAAGGCCCGAATAAGGTGTATATCCCATTTCTAGCTTGTGGTGACCTGAGTGGGTATGATTCTGATCGCTCATATCCACTACCTAAAGTTGCTGGGGGAACATATCAGAGCTTGGATCCTGTGCAGCCCCCTATTGCCCCACCTTACAAAAGAGCTCTGGAGTTAAAAAAGGCCTCCAGTCAAGGATTCCGAGAACCTGAAAACCTCTCATTGGATTCTTGATCGTTCTTTGCACTGTTTATTCATAGTCGTTTGGAACTTTGTTTTAAGATTATATGATGTGTTTTGATAATTATTAGCGTACGTGTGAACTTTAACACTTTCTTTTCTCTTCTACCATCATTGCATGCCTGACGAGTCTTTTTTTGTCACAGTTTTTGAAACAAATACAGATTATTTTAAAGGTAGCCATCTAAACATGTAACTGTTCACTGGATGATGTTAGGATGTTGCTTTAAATCAGTATATTTCAACAAAAACAAGACAACGAGACAACATAAACAATGTGTCAGCAGGAAACACTTGTTTGGTCAATTCTTTTGTGGTCTTTTTAAGAGGGGACTGCAACCATTGCACATGACCCATGCCTGTGGAAGGGACCAATCGAACTTGCATGCTCTTGCTGTACTCATTACATTTTTAATATATCCAACGGTTGATATTTAAATGTTGCCACTAGTCGTAATTTGTAAAATGTTTATCTAAGATCATGCTTAGCAACAATGATTAACATACTTCCAATGCACAGAATTTGGATGGATTCCTTGAACAGTTTGGGGTGAATTCGTAGTGCTCTGGTCAAAGGATTGTTGAAAGTTGATAGATTGGGATATTCACAGATTTTTCAGCGTATGGTTGACAGTTGCTTTCTAAGTGTGAGATAGAACAGAAGCCTAGAAAGTGGAAACTCCTGTCTTTGAGCTGTGGGGTCTGGCGTAATTAATTAATAAAGTGAAGTGTTATTTATACAATTTTTCTCATGCAAATATAAGTGAAGAAAAAGAAGAGAAATGTAAGCTGAGATAGATAATGTCATGAGAAAAAATAAAGAGAGAAATAAGCATTACATATAATATCTCAACAATAATAATCGACAGATATCTAGAGTGTTAAATTCATGTTGCGCCCACAACATTATTTCATTTAAATACAAAAGAAAAAGATAAATGTTTCGGCAGATCTATTAAATATTTTATTATCAATAATTTTAAGTTTAACTTTAACAGTCAATTGTGTAAAAAAAAAGTCCTTAGAGATATAAAAATACACAATCAATTTGATCCGCACGATGCCATAAAAGAAATTGGTTGATGAATAATTCAAAATTTAATGCTTGGGAGAAAAAGCAAGTTAAATCGAGAAGCTCATCCCTTTTTGGGAAGAACATTTAATTTATTTGTGTAAGGACAAAAAAGAAGAGACAATTAAACGGTATTCAGATTCGGTTAAATGATGTTGAAGATGAAATAAACTTATTGAGAAGGGAAAACTCAATATCATGATAAAATAATCGATTAATAATGGTCTAGAAATAAATGAAAACCGATAACCACGTTAATGTATTCCAATGACAGAAAAGACTACTACAGTCTGCAATTCAAACTTTGGTTTGAACCAATGTTTTATGAAAATGTCTCTACTCAAACTCCATTGCAAAGGAGAACAAAAGGATTGACATCTATTTTTGTACTAATGAACATGACAATTGAAATCAAGAAAGCATATCCTTTTTAATATACATACATGATACAGCATGAAGCAACCTTGAAAAGACTTGCCAAACCATGATTTGCAAATAGAGACTCAACTTGGTCTCTCCCTAGAGGAAGAAGAATGTAAGAACTCAATGCAATCTTCTACAGCCTTAGCACGATATGATGAGTCATTAGGGTCTGATAGTGAACGTGACCTTACCAAAGTGGATGAAGAAACCTTTCTGGAGGATCTCCTTCCCATGGAAACTACTCTAATGGAACTTGCTACCTTTGCTCCAAGCCGTAGTAGGAATCTCACAGGTGACAATAAAGGGTCTTTGGGCATTCTTGAGAAACTCCAACTTCCAATGACCCTCTTCCTGTTTCCTAATACACTATGTTTGAGAAACATGGTTGGTTTCTCATTGACATCGGGACTGAAGCTTACTCTCTTACATTTTCTCAACATTTTGAAGAACAATACAAGACTTCCAATTGCAAGAAAAGCCAATTATTTAAATTTTTTGTTGTCTGATAGAGAAAGAGAGGCAGAGAGGGAGTAGCTGCTAGAGGGGACAGTTGGAAAGGTGGGCAAAGGAGTATATATAGACAATTTATGTTAAGGAAACATGCTAGCTAGAAAAATGGAAAGAGGGTGTACTAATTAGTAAGGTTGAAGTTAAATCCTTAAGAGGGTGAATGTTGCAAGAACATTTAAAGACATATAGGTGCAAGAGAACTAATAAGGCTCATATACGTGCATGAGACATGCACACATGGGCATGTTCTGGAAACCAAATATTTACCACTAATGTTGGAGGTCTACCATTACGAAGCTAATTGTGAAGCAAAATCTGAAGTGTGAAAAGCAGCAATATTGGGATAGAATTTCTCAGAGAAAAGGGGTTTGGTCAAAAGACAAAGTGGTGGAGCCATGAAGACTCAAGAGGGAGACAAGAATGAAATATTAAGGTTAATGTAAAGAGGTAGCAAAGAGAGAGAAAGAGTAGGGAAATTATGGATACTCTTCTAATCAGTGTTGCTTTTGAGCTGGTGTTGCAGGGCCTACACCTGCTTTTTGCTCCCCCTTTGTCTTCGGTTATGTTTCTAAAATCTGCAATTTAGATACCACAGCCCCATATGTTGTGCAATGGGAGAAAGAGAGAGAGAAGAGCAGGGAATTTGAATATGGGGTTTGCGTGAAAATTGGGGAATTGCTTAATCTTCTTTTTCTTGTTCCTTTTTCTGTGCTACTACTGTTATCAGGAAATTCTTAGGAAAATGTTTCTCCATTATGGCCTCACTGCACTTTTATTTCCTAGGTCATAACCATACTTTATGACTTTGTTGGATGCACTCATTCTGTCAGGGATCAATTTTTGGCTGCATTGTCTTAATACAGGCCACAAAAATTTTAAAAAAGAACTAACTAGAAATTCTGAGGAATTATTATAAATTTACTATAAGAGATTATTTTGTGAGGACAATTAGGAGATCAAATGTCTGAACTACGCATATGCTTTAAACTTCTAAAACATTTTTTATTTTATGATTTGTTCATTTGCAGTTACAGAGATGCAGTGATCTTAATAATTTTGTATTTCCCTGGCTGGTTTGCTGTATCATACAAATCCCATAGCTTCTAATAATTTTTAAGAAAGATCCATGTAAGCCACACCACTCAATGTCATTATTGTTTATGACATTGAGAGGTATGGTTAGGGATAATTCTTCTATTGTTTTCTCATTTCTTCTTAACATATAGCATTCTTTTATTTCTTTATACAGTGAAGCAAATTACTAGGTTATGTAGACATTGGTGCCCGGTTTTCAAATGTCATATATTTCTGACATTACCCGTCCTCATCATAAAGCTTCCACCAAAGGTTTCTAATTGTCCTTGTCCTTTCAGTTCCTTTCTAGATCATAACTGCCAAGTTTTTTACGGCAAAACTGACACAGATAAATTTGTATTCAACGGCAGATTATTGAATTCAAAATCTTTTCACTGCTAAACAACTCAGACCCAGGTTTGCAACATTGAACAGCTAGATCTGCTATATAGGTATTTCAAGGTTTGTATCCTTTAATCTTGAGATGCAAGCAGTATTAGTTTTTTAACCTTTTGAGACATAATCTCCACATGTTTAATTTTTTCACATGAACTGCAAATTGAAATGCCGATGATGACTAATAATAAATTAATAATTCTCACGCATATTTGAAACATGTTGTTAAGGTTAAGGATCAAAAGTTTTTGATTTAAGTGATAATGAACTTGATTTTCTTAAACAAAGTTTTAAACTTGTGTTTTATAGATAAAAGAAATGTAATTGGAAGGAGGAGATACTCCAGTGAAGTTATTGGTGCAAGTAACTTCATGGACTGCATTAAATTTGCACTAGGAAGTAGGCAGGATTCAACTACTGCCTGTAGTGTGATTCATGTGATCTTGTTCTTTTCTCTTGAGAATAAATCAGAGGCTTCACACCTTGAAATTTAAGTTGTACTACTTGATAAAATCAAATATAGATGGATAATTTAATGGGTTTCTCGATTTTATATGACATTGTGTCTTATAGTAAATGATGTTAAATTTAACATTCGATGTGTTGGAATAGTCATTGGTTTTGCTAATGTTGAAGGTTAAAATAACGAGGTAACCATGGATCCTCTTCTAATCAGCGTTGCTTTTGAGGTGGTAGTGCAGGGCCTACACATACTTTTGCTGTCTGTTCTGAAATCTGAAATTATATCCATGTCCCCATTTGTTAAGTGATGAGAGAAAGTGGGGACTTCAAAATTAAGGAACATGTTTGAATGTGGATTTGGCGTAAAATTTAGGGAATTGAGTCTTCTTTTCCCGTGACTTTTCTACCCTACTTGCTATGCCAGGGGATCTTAGGAAGAGAAAAAAATTTGGGCTTCATTATGATCTTCTGGATATATATGGCTTCATTCTATTAGAGCTTCATGTTTTGTTATTATATGAAAAATATGTTATTATTGTCTATATTTTCTTTTCACTCTTAACATTATGTTTTTTTCCCCAAATTTTAGCTTTAGGAAATGAAAGAGGCTTTTTCTTTGTGCTGGTTTTCCCCTAACAGCTAGTTATTTTTATTTTTATTTTATTATTATTATTATTATTGATTTCTCAAATCAAAAGGAAAGGGGCAAACTTGGTATTTTAGAATTTGTTGAGGTGTTGGAGGAAATTTTGGAAGTGCAAAATGTGAAGTTGTATGTATGTGACGTAAAAGATGGTTGGCCCAAAGTAGAAGCCCATTAATAAAACTTAGTCCCGTAGCCCGCGTCTGTGTCAGAGTACTTCACTTCACTGTGTTTGTGTCGTCTCCATTCTCCAACGTGACACTGTGGCAGAAGAGAAAGAAAGAGAGAAACCCTAGCGAAGCCATTGAAGAGATGATTCTTCGCAGAATCGCATCTGCGAGCAGGTCATACTACACGAGCAGGACGAATAAACCAAGCCTGTACACGAAAATCAGCCCCCTCGGAGATCCCAAGACCAGTGTGGTACCGGTTCTGGACGATTGGGTGTACAAGGGGAACAAAGTCCGAGTCGCAGAGCTTCAACGCATCATTCGTGACCTTCGTAAACGCAGTAGGTTCTCGCAAGCCCTCCAGGTCAGTTTTAATTTCATTCATGCTTCTCTTTAAGTACAGGAACTTAGATTAGATGGAACAATGTCATCATCCGCTTAAATTGTGCTCTTCAGTTAAATATTTAACTTCAAATCTGTGACCTTGTTGATGGAAAATTTGCATAAATAAAATACTTAGTTAAACATTACTCCCCTAAAAGACATGATTTTTCTCAATTTCGTTCTGATAATCCTAACTTTTTTATTGTTAAAGCGTGGTTTGCAAATAACAGAGTTTGGTTTGGTTATACTCATTGTGAATGCACCGTGCTTGGAACGACTGGTTGTTTATTTGCTTCAAGTTATTTATATTGCTCAATGGCTTGCTGCAGGTATCTGAGTGGATGTACATGAATTGTGTGTGCATATTCTCTCCAACGGAGCATGCGGTGCATTTGGATCTGATTGGCAAGGTTCAAGGATTCTCTTCTGCAGAAAGCTATTTTGCTGCCTTGAGGGATAAAGAGAAAACCTATAAGACATACGGTGCTCTCTTGAACTGCTATGTTCGCCAGCGCGAAACCGATAAGGCCCTCTCTCATTTTCAGAAAATGAAGGAGTTGGGGTTTGCTTCGTCTCCTCTAACTTACAATGACATGATGAGTTTGTATACAAACATTGGACAGCATGAGAAGGTTCCTGATGTCCTAAGTGAGATGAAAAAAAACCAAGTCTTGCCTGACAACTTCAGCTACAGGCTCTGTATAAATTCTTATGGAATGAGGTCTGATTTTGGTGGAGTAGAAAGAGTATTGAAAGAGATGGAGACTCAACCACACATTGTGATGGATTGGAACACATACTCTATCGTGGCCAATTTTTATATAAAAGCTGGGCTTACAAGTGAGGCAGGGAATGCCCTGAAGAAATGTGAGGAAAGGCTAGATAACAAAGATGGCCAAGGTTACAATCATCTCATCTCTCTGTATGCCCGACTTGAATTGAAGAATGATGTCATGAGAATATGGGATCTGGAGAAAAGTACTTGCAAGAGGTGCATAAACAGGGATTTCACGACCATGTTAGAATCTCTGGTAAAGCTTGGGGAGCTCGATGAAGCTGAGAAAATACTTATGGAATGGGAGTCCTCTGGCAATTGTTATGATTTCGGAATCCCTAGTATTGTAATAATTGGGTATGTACAAAAAGGTTTGCATGAGAAAGCCGAGGCCATGCTCCTAGAGTTACAAAGTAAGGAAAAGGTTACAACCCCAAACTGTTGGTCGATAGTGGCAGGTGGATACATTCGCAAGGGTGAGATGGAGAAAGCATTGAAGTGCTTTAAAACTGCCCTATCTATATACGTGGAAAATAAAGGATGGAAGCCTAACGCAAAGGTGGTTGCTGAACTATTGCGTTGGATTGCTGATAACGGCAGTGTTGAAGATGCAGAAGATGTGGTCAGATTATTAAGAAATGCCATCCCAGTGAATAGACAAATGTATCACACACTAATCAAGGCTTATATTCGAGGTGGTAAAGAAGTGGATGAGCTTCTAGACCACATGGAGAAAGATGGCATCGATGAAAACGAAGACACTAAGAAAATAATTAACATCGTGCATAAGTTTTGAGACTTAGGGCTTTGATTGATTACTATTTTTAAAAGCAGTTTTTTAGTTTTTAAAAACTAAAGAACTTGTTCGATAACTATTTTATTAAAATAGTTTTTAAAAACTGTTTTTGTTTTTCCTTGTACAAATGAAAACTGATTATGTGTCACATGGTTATAATGCTTTTCCACGCTATTTCAAAGAAGCACATGGAAATACGTGGTAGAGTCAAATGATCATAAGAGACAATTGCAAAAATGCTCCTTCCAAATCGTTCTCTTCTTTTCACAGCATAAAAATACAAAGTGTTCTTTTGTTTATTTACATATCTGAATGTTCTCTTTAAAATCGAATAACTTCCAAATGATTTGGTTAATGACAACGTTTTTAGTTTCGTAATAATCAATGATGCAAAATGTAGTTGACCTTTTTTTGTCCTATATGAGATAATTAAATGAGTCACTTGTCTTCATTTGGTATTAAGTGCAACTATCCAAGCATAATGTTTCAATTGATTTCTATGAGATTATCAAATTTTACGTTTTAAGGACAAGTTGATAAAAGTTTTAGGGATATAATTTTTTTTTATCTAGCTGATTATATTACAAATTAGAATAAGTTTCATATTATTTTACAGATAAAATTATGATGAAAATATTAATTGTAAATTGGATATTATTCTTTGATGCATAATTATCATATCAAAGCATTAATATTATCTACAATAATAATAAAAAAAAAAAGATTTTGACACCTATTTCTTAATTCTTGATAGAGAGACTTATGTTAAAAAATTAAAGTCATAAAAAACTCACCAATACTTATATCTCTTAACCTACAAAATTTATATTTAGGTAGTAAATTTCAAAACCGAATACAATTTTATAACATCTAACGTGTATTAAGTTCATAGATGATTGAGAATGAGAATACAAGTACCATAGTACTAATTTATAAGAAAAAATTCACATTCAAAGATTGTCTTTATATTCATTCTGTAAGAGCTTGGTATTAAAAATTAAGAAATAGAAAGAAGGTGAGATTAATCGTGGGTTCAAAACAAAAAAGCTAAGATATTATCAACTAAAAAAACCTAGATGATAAAATTTATAGCATATTAACAATCAACAGCTATTAAAATAGGACTCTTTTGATTCGACTGCAGTAACACGTTCCTATAAACTAACATAACTTACTAGACTTTATGCATTATTTAAATTAGAATTGACAATCTTAATTTCAAAATTATTTTCATTTTATAGACTAAATTATAATAAATTTCACAACTTATTTTCAAATACTTTCCATTTCCCAAACTAAATTTACAGAAAAAACTCAAGTCTTGCTTTTCAAAAAAACTTGATTTTCAGACCAAATAAAAATGGACAATAGCACCTTATCACATAATATCTGTATTATAAAAAAGAAAAGGACAGATCATTCACATTAACACGTAATATCCATCAGACAGACTAACAACAATAGCAACAATATATGTAAAGCAAAAAACACAAGAAATTTGAAAAAATAAAACGAAATCAGTTTGCACTGAAGACTTTGGCGATCTTCTCAGTAGGCACCAAAGGAAGATAAGCAGAAACTCTATAACCTTTCTCAGCGGAGGAAACAACAACCTCGTTGTACTTCTCGGTGCAGTAAGCGGCCTTTGGCAACACGGCGTTGGCCAATTGAGGGAAGAGCGGAAGTTGGTTGAGTTTCCGCCAGGCGGACACCGCACACTGCTCCGCCGTGGGCTCGTACTTGGAGTAAACGGTCTTGGCGAAGGTGGAAACGCCATCGCGGCGGACTTCGGATACGACGGAGCTGGCCTGGGAGGAGACCTTCTTGACGTTGGAGGGAACGTGGCGCTCCAACTCGCCGACCTTGCGATCGGCGTATTTGAGGAGTTCACCGGGGACGAGGTGGAACCTGTCGTACACCGGAGCCACCACAGTCTTCACGGCCTCCTCCACGGTGTCAACGCCGGGCTTCAGAGGACCGGCGCGTTCCTTGGCGTATGAGTAGAGGATGGCGCAACGCAACAGAGCCTGAAGAGTTGCGAATTGCACGAATTCAAGGTACTTGAGTTCTTGCTCTTCTTTGCTCGCATCCTGCAAAATTCAATCAAATTCAAACCCGTAAATAAACTACACATCGAAAATGGAATTCTCTCATCTTGAAAATTCAATCAAATTCAAACCTAGATAAACAAAACACGAAAATTAGAATAATTTTAGCATCCCGAAAATTCAAGCAAATTAAAACAGTGGATAAACTACTCATGGAAAATAGATTACTCTCTCATCCCGAAAATTCAATCGAGTTTAAACCCTAAATAAAATAAACAATACACGAACAATAGAATTCTCTCATCCTAAAAATTCAATCAAAATTGAAACCGTAAATAAACTACTCATGGAAAACAGAATCATCTCATTCGGAAAATTGAAAACCCTAGATAAACAACAAAAGTGAAATAGAATAGTCTGATCCCGGAAATTCAATGAAATTAAGTAGAAAAATCACGCAAGGAAAATATAATAATAGCAATAATAAGGATGAAAAAAATGGAGTGAACGTACAATTTGTTGGGTTTGGGGGTCGGTAGCCATGATGAAACTCTAGAAGATTCTTTTTAGTGTTTAGGTTTGGAGGAAATTGGGAAAGTAATTGGGGAAGTTGAGAATTTATAGAAGTAGGGAGTGGGAATGGATACGAAGTTAGGGTCAGAAAGCGAGACAAAACGCGTTTCTTCTTAACTGCCCGGAACTAAATCTTGCGTTTTTCTTGTTACGCTATCTTACACCTTAAGTTTCAAAACAGGGTACAATCTAGAATATTTTTTTTTATAATTTAACTAACGTTTGCATTTAAATTAAATTTTTTTTTTTAAATTGAAGCTTTTATTTATCTTTCGTAAAATTATATTAATTATTTCTTTATCAATTAATATTTCATTGTAATTAAAGAATAAATTATTAAAAGAGAATGTCTCAAAATAAAAATATTACTATAAATTAAATATTTTTTTTTTGTGAGAATTAGTTTTCCGACATATGCCGAAAGTATATTGAGAATAATAATAAGATGTATTAATAATATTTTCAGTTTTTAATTTTGAATTTAATTTAAATATAATTAGGATGCAAATTTTTTATATTATTAGTTAATTATTAAAATTATCAAAATCATTTTAAAAATAATTTTTAAAAGTCTTAGCTAAAATCATTTTTAAGTAAAATCTCTTTTAGATGGTTAATAATACATTGTTGATTATATTTTATACTTCTTTTAGCACAAATTTTAAATCGACACATATATATGAACATTATGTTAGAAAAACTATACCAATATTTCTTAAATGAGTTAAGGACTTGAGATCTATAAATAATAAAAAACTTGATTATGAAGATGATTATAATCCATGTGATTAATTAGATTTTTTAATAAAGATTAAGTATAAAGAAATGGTAAATATTTCGTAACCAATATCATGATTTAAGTGAAACCACACACACAATCCATGGTATCAATGTGGGCATTTGACTTGACAGTTTGTTAATATTATTATAAATGTGAGGTTATGGTGCAAACAATGAATAACTTTATGTTTTTTTTTTTTTTCTATTTAAACTCTATCTTTATTTTTTATTTTCTTTTTCTGATTTTTTTTCCCATTTGATCTTCCATTGCAGGTGGTAGTGAACATAAAGGGTGAAAGTAATTTTGAAAAGGAAATGAGAGATGGTTGTATCTAATTCTCTTATTTTGTTATTGTCTTTTATTTGTTGCATAAGTGGCCAATTTGATATTATTTTTGTTACTGTAAGAAGAACCTACTTTCTATCAATCAATAATTTCATGTTATTTTCATAACAAATTTATATATTAAAAGTAATAAGAGATTCAATTATTATTTTTCTATTTTCATTTAATTTTTTAAAACTAGATTCATATTTTCTTTTTAATATTTTATATTATTATAATACTATAAAGTATGAATTAATGTGATTGAAGAATTTATTATTTTTATTTTATTTTTAATTGTAAAATCATTTAACAAGTTTAAATATCTCATTTAAAAATTTAATTTCTTCTATATATTCTATATTTTTTTTATGTTTGTTTTAGTGTGATAATTATATTTAACTTGAGAGTATATAATATTAGTCAATAGATGAATAAGATTTGCAATTGAAATTTTATTTAAGAAAATTAAAAACTATATAATATGTAGTTGAATATTATTTTTAATTATGAGAATCTAATGATGCATAATTTTAATAATTTTTTGTATAATAGATATTGCAACTAATTCGTAAAAGAATAGATCACGGAACTAAAATTTACATAAATAAATAAAATAAAATAAAATAAAAAAATTTAAATGATATTTTAAAGAATACAAAATCTTGAATTATTTTATATTACCCATGTAAGAAAAATTACATTGTCATTCAGTTATAAATTCTTGTAAAAACATTAAAAAAAACATTTTTTTTACTATAAGTCAATAAACAATTATAAAATATACTGCTAAAATTTAAATTATATTATATTTCCATATAATTTTTTAATAAATAAAGAATATAAATATTTATTTTAAGACTAGAAAATGGGATTAGAAAAGAGAGAAACTCTGCTACCATGGATTATAATGGTTGAAGCAAAATTTAAATTTTACTACCATACAAATGTCATCAATATTCTTAAGAAATAACCTACACTGACAAAGTTATATATGGATTTGGTTCCAATATTTAAAATAATGTTACAAAAATTTGAGGAAAACTATGGCAAAGCCCCCACCCTATTGCCAAGTTTCACCAACAATGGATTAATTGCACACATGGAGTACACATCTAAATAAAGCAGATAAGTCACAAATGGCATTCTAGGTTTTGACAAAACTCAAGCGCTTACGTTCTATGTTACTCAAGCGGATAAGTACAGTATCAGCAGTTTCTCCTTCAACCCATGCTATAGATTCCTGCTCTAATAGTTTTAATATCCGCAGTCTTCTGCGAGTGCCTTTAGGGTTATCTTTATCATTTGCATGAACCATAACCTTGAGGTACTCGAATGCTGATGCAGATAAGAAAAATATAGAAATTACCATAGAGAAAAAAGGGAGGAAAATTTAAAAGGATCCATAAATTATACTCATCAGCATTACGATTTCCTAGCTTACATGGAATGCCAGAAAGAGAAGAAAGGTGACACTTCAGTAGACTTATAGCCACATTTGAGTCATGGTCACGCAAGTCAAGCACCATTTCTTCAGCTTCATTATTGCTGCCAACAAATAAAGTAAATAAATATTGTACTACATAACATACAAATTTTTAATACCGACCTCCTTAACAAAGTACTAAGAGAATGAAGCAATGCAAATTTAACAGCAGAGGAGATTAACCTGGTTTCAAGAATCATTTTGTTAGATTCTTCATCAGCATCGTGAGCCTTGCTAAGAAAAAACTGCCCCTGCAATCACCGCAGCATGCACCAATAAATGACCAAATTTTGGAGTAACTTGATAATAAATTATAAGACAGTTGAAAGCACGATGCAGATGAAACGACTGTTTAGAAGTCGTTGAAGAACTCTACATAAGTATTGTAAAGCAACATATTGCTGGGCATAATTCTATTAAAAACCTTGCCTGTTCTAACAGTTTTTCTGCTTTGATTTGATCCCCCATTGCAAATGCATCAACTGCCTGATGTAACAAGTGAAGTGACCCATTAGTCTTTATAGTGTCCATCACAAAAACCCCGCACCAGGTTAATCCACCCAGTAACTATCTAATCTAATGATCAAATGTCGGACAATATAAACCAAGCAGAAAATGCAACGTACTGCTTTATAATATTCAGTCATTGCCACTCGGTACTCCTTCACAGCTCTACGCACATTCTTGTACTCTTCCTCGTCCTCTGGATCTGTCATATACACAACACTCAATCTTCATATAAAGTAGAACTCAGCTTCAAAACAAGATAGAATATAATATCCATGTATATTATGTAACAAGAAATAAGAGGAAAAATGGTCAACGGATTTTGATTCTAGGAATGTATAAATTCTTCCAACATTCCAATACTTGGCCCTCAGTGAGTGGAGCATATAAATCAACCAATTGCAAGGCGAGATAATCCTCCAGCTTAGGAGGCACATGCAAGTTATAGCAACAGCATCATAAAATACATTTTCTGAAAATGAAAAAAATCTATACTCTAGTACAAGATATATCTGGTGATAAATAAAATATACACGCAAATCTGCTTTTGCAAAAGTCATGTAGCTAAATAAATGAACTTATAACAATTAAAAGAAAATAGGAATCCATTTTTCCAGAATAACATGAACTACCGTCTATATTTTCAGCTTGTGAGAAGTCCATGTCAATGTTGAGTTCTTCCGGGAAGTCTTTGGGAGGTTCAAAAACCACATGCCCGAATCGTGATTTCATATTCAAATCCTTCACAATTCTTTTAGGAGCCTCCTCCTCAGAATGCCCATGATAATTAAACAAAGAAGACAATACTTCTTTCTGAAGTTCATGTTTTTGTTTTTGTTGTTGATTTAATTCCGTTCCTTTAGTTGGAGCTATGTTTCTATCACTGTATTCCAAAGAAAATAGAAATTATGATCCAAAATATCATGAAAATGAATTCATTATGCCGTTGGAGCATGAGATAAATTGAAACAAAAGATGAAGTAGAACTCCCTTATCAAGTGATTTCTGAAAAGATAAATAGGATAATGGAAAGTAGAATATATTAACAGATACAAAAAAAGAAAAAGAAAAAAAAATACCTTCTGTGGTAATTTAAATCCTGAGACTTTCTTTCAGATGAAGGCATTTCGGATTTTGGTTTCATATATGTAAACTGTAAAAGTACAGTTAGCTTCAATAGCAATCTAAGAATCAAGATGACCATCAGAATTTGAAAGTAGACATCAAGATATAATTTTCTGAAGAGAAAGAAAAAGTCAAAAGCTAAGAGAACACAAAATCATCACCAATAAAGCATAACAGGAAGCCAAAAGCTAGTTTTATTCTTTGGTAATAATCAAGTGCAACAATGCAAGAATTGTCAGAAAAAAGGAGTACAAATATATTTTTTTCACAAAACATTCTGCACTCCTTTTATTCGAATTTTTGGTTACAGAAACCATTAATGTAAACCTACAGACATCATTCAAGAGATAAGGCTGGCATGTGGCCAACAACTTTCACAACAGGAGGTAACCTCTCCTTTCCCTAAAATTTGTCCTGAGGTGGATTTAATCCAAAATCCCGAGCCCATTGCAAGGGGATTTCTACAAATTATAATATCTACAGCCGAACATAATGAAAGTAGCATAAATAAATAATCTTGGCATGTGTACTCACTCTACCAGCCGAACCACCACTAACAGCTGTCCTTTTGCCCGAAGCCATATTTGATTGATATAGTAGTTTCACCAAGCTCTGGATGATTGCAATAAATATATATTAAGCACAGGTAACAAGCAACATTAGAAAACACAAGATCTGGGGAGTGTGAACAGGAAAATCATGTTTATTAATAATCTCCATGTCATTTTACTTTATATACCAGAAAAAAATGAATCATGTCCTTGTCAAATTTACATTGTTTAAACGCTACATGAGATTATGGATGGAAAAAGAAAATGTAGATTCTGATATAAACCCCAAAAAAGTGGGAAAAGAAAAAAAGAAAGAAATATCAATGATGGCAGCATAAGAAGATTTTACGTACCTTCGGCATATCATACCCACAAGTATCTGCATATTTGCAATAAAATCAGTCAGCTTTTAATACAAACTGAAGAAATAAGGGTAATAGTAATATAGTTCAGCCCATGTGTTAATGGGATTTAGAACAAAAATTGTAAAGAAATAATGATAATAGTAATATAGTTCAGCGCATGTGTTAATGGGATTTAGAACAAAAATTCTAAAGAAATAATGATAATAGTGATATAGTTCAGCCTAGGTGTTTGTGGGATTTAGAACAAAGATTTTTTCAAACAAATCTGGTATGGGACGGTGGATAACTTGAATAAAAGAGTGGTTAGGAAGTAGCAAAATTGTGAGTTTTCTACTACAATGAAATGAAATGATTAATAGAACGGAAGACAGAAAATGTCATATAAATTTTAGAAAGAAGGAAGTTGTCAATAAAAAATGCATTAAGGAAATCTCAAAAGACAATAGAAAAATAAAAAGGTTCAATATCGTTTCAAAACAGCAAAGATATGTGAAAAATTTATACCAAGAACTTGCCGTATCATATTTCTGTCAAGCTTAAAGCCATCTCCAAGCATTTTAAATAAGAAATCTTCCATGTCCTGGTGAAGCTGATTATGCTTCGAAATCGAAACATCTGACTTGCTTTTTTCACGCCAGATTCCGGTCATTGGCAGCGACTTTGCATCCAACTTAGTCGGCTTCGTCATCCCAAAAGGCCCATTTGCTGATGGGGCAGGTCTAACATAATCCTTGCCAATAATGCTAGAAACAGTACCAGCCGAAACCGGGCGAACTTTGGGCCTTGAAGTTTTCCTTTCTTGGAATGAATTCTCAAGGGAATACCCATCTGATGATTCGGAAGAACCTTCAGTCCTGACATCTGCATTGGATGAATCAAAGGTTGAAGATGATCCTAAGGAGCTTCCCTGCATTTCAAACAAAATTTCCCCAGCCAAGTCAGCATTCCGGCTCGCCTTGCAATACGCAGAAGCTATCTCCTCAAGAGAAAACACAGAGCCAAATGCATCAAGCAAGCACTTCAATGCTTTCTCTTCATCACATTTCACAATACTCTGCCCAGAGACTTCCATCCCAATTCACTAAACCTGTCACAGAAAATCAAAGACAGGCATAAACATAAAATTGATCAATTATTTAAAAAATGAATGCAACAGGGGAATGAAAAAATGACCACTCATTCGCATCCCTAGATTAAGCAAAAAAATCAAAACTTGTTTGGTAGAAAGAATGCACCTGCGTATTGCACTGAGAAAGAAGTGAAAGCTGTGTCCGTAAATAAATAAACAAGAACTGAAAAGAAAAGTATGCTAAAAGAGGCTTTGCTTTGCAATGGGGAATGAATGTCTAGAACACTCAAATCAGCAAAGAAAAGCTCACTGTGATTTGTTCTTGGCAAAGAAAAATGGTTTTACAATCACAATCATGGGATTCCTATTCATATATACCGTTATTCATTTATGGAAAAGAATTGTAAAATAAGAAACATAAAAATTAGAAATGAAAGCGGAATAAATAGATAAGATATGAGGGAAAAGAAAAGAACGAAGTTAGTATGAGGTTTTGTCACGTAAATTGCAAGAATCAGTGACGAATCAAAGAAAAGAATAAGAATTTGGGTGAATGAGTGAGAATTGAGTAAACCTCAAAAAGAGATGACTGGAAATGCATACCTGAGTCGCTATTGGGCGGGATGTGAGAGAACTCAGAAAAACAACTGAATTTGTAAGAAGCCAAACATTCAGAGAATTTATAGATAGATACAACTATCATAATGCTGTACACACTTTAATGTAAATAAAGAGACGCTTTTTATATTCAATTATGGTATGTTTTACATAAAAATAATCAATTAATTTTTTCACTAAAAATATAAACATTTAAAATGGACATAATTCTCTCGTAATATCAAAATTTTTTTCTCTTACGGTAATAACCCATTAATACGATATTATTCATTTTTACAAGTTTTTAAAAATTATATTAATTTAATATAATAAAAATACAAACAAACCAATCATACTAATAATAATAATTCTTCTTTTAAGATATTTATAGAATTTTTTTTTCATAAATATATTATCTTAATTATAAAATTTTGAATAAAAATATCCAATTTTGAATATATTTTTATTATATGATGAAGATGATGGTTGAAATATTTAAAACAAAATCAACCTTCTATTAAAATACTTATTTATAAGGTAAATTCTAATTTCTATTTTTTATTAATAAAAATTATTCTCCTAATACGTTATTTTCTCTTCTGTAAATAATATGATTATAATATTTAAACATACATAATAAATAATACATAATACAATATAATAGAGTAAGTTAACGATAGAGAAGAACATGAATATATAAATTCAATTAAGTTAATTTAAACAAAATTCATTCTACATCACTCAATTTGTTCCATATCAGATTATTATATTTTATTCAATAATTTAAACAAAATTCATATTATAAGTTTAATCACTACAGATTAATTAATTTAGGTATGTTTTCATAAATTATTTGATTATGAATTCAAACTAGATTTTCTCCAAAATTTCAATTAACTAACTCCAATTTACCATACACCAAAGTCAAAGATTCATAGGTTTAAAGAGATTCTACTGTTATATTACCTTTTATTTCAAACACATCAATAAAGACAATTTGATACAAATCAATCTATCCATCTAACTCTTACACATTCACAATAATTTCAACATTCATTACAATATAAGAATTAAGAAATTTGAACATATTCAAATCACAAGTTCCACACGACTTTCAAATCTGCACATTTTCATATAATCTAAAACCAGATCCTTATCATTTAAAATTCAAACACACTCAATTTACCATAAACAAGTATACTACTGTCATAACTACTAATTTACTAAAGTTCAACCACAGAATGTCAATAACCTAATTCAACCTTACTTTTGGGCATTTCAGCACATATTTAACCAACACACTAATTCAATATTCAGTTCATATGCATACTGTTATCAAAATCAGAAGCTTAGTTTTTAATCTATTTTCTTGTGATTATAGGAACTTGAACTAGGGTTAGGTTCCCTTACCTGAAGTGTGATTCTAAACCGCTCCCTGCTACCACCACTAAACACAAAGTCTCAAGTGCTATAGTTTAGTTTATGAGCATCTAATAAAAAAAACCAAACACATTTATATGGATCTAGACTAGCATAGTGAGATATTGATATAAAAGAAAATTCATGCATAGGATCCAGAATCCCTCAAACAACCACCCAACCTAACCCCTTCTAACAAATTAGGGTACTGAGAACTTACCTAAAAGAGATTTCAATCTGTTTAAAATACTCTACTTGTCAAGACTTCCAGCAGATTTTAATGTGTCCAAAATACTCTACTTTACCAGACTTACCCTAGATATGTTCGAATCTTGAAAAGACTTATCCTAAATATATTCGAATCTTGAAAATTGTGAAAAATAAGTAAGAGATTTAAAAAAAATTAAAAAATTAAAAATTAAAAATTTAAAAATAATAATAATATTTTAATAATAAATAATAAAATATTAAATTTTATATTTATATAATTTTAAAATATAACTAAATAAATTTTATTATTTATTATTTAAAATTTTTAATCTCACAATTTTTTCTTATTTTACCTCATATATTTATTTTTATAAGAACGAAGGAGGTGTACATTTAAGAAATATGAACAATTTCGAAAATTTCTTAGGATTATTTTATAAGAATGATGGTAGTGTATTCTTATGCTCTCTTAATTTTAAAAAACAGTTTTAATAATTATTTTGAAAAACTATTCTGAGAATAAGTTAAAATAAAATTTATTTGATAATTATAATTTAGAAACGACTATATCTATATCGACTATAAATTACGATAAAAATTAAAAGATAATTTTGAAAAATTTATAAGAATGAAAACAAATAATGGAACATAGTTATTAATGAAGAATCATATATCATTAATAAGAATAGACAACATTTTCATTTTTTACTTTTTAAATATTAAAAAATAAAAAAATTGAAACTACTTTTAAAAAATTCAAACAATTTTTTTAGATTTTAAAAACTAAAAAACAGAGTACTGTAATTAGAACATAAAATAATATACTGTTTACCGTAATTATCATAAACCTATATTAATATAAATTAAATAAACATATAATCTTAATTTAATTATTTGCCTTTAATATATATATATATATATATATAAATATGCACAATCATTAGTAAAATGTTATTTAATTTTAGTTTCCAATTATATGTTCCTAAATACATAATAAATATAAAAAAGAAAACAATAAATAATTCTTTTTCTTTTGAAAAGTTACATTGAAAACTTCTTTGACACGTTTCTGTACGAAACAAACAACTTCGTTAAGAAGTTTCTCATAATAGAAGAAACTCGAGTTTTTTTTGTAGAAGAAAAAATTGGGGTTTTGTATACTATTTTAATTTCTTTTGTTACAGTTCTGCAATTATTTTACTTCACCAATAATGCTTATTAAAAATAATTCTTTAAACATCAATTTCTTTTAGATTCAAAAGAATTTATTTTAATATTAAATAATTTACTATTATAGTTTGGAAATATTTTTTCAAAAAATGTTAATTCATGTTTATTTACAATCGGACAAATATTTTTTAAAATAATTGATTTTATTAAAAAAAATTGGGATCTAGGTAAATAAATAGGAAGCAATCTTCATAAAAAGATATGCATTTAATAATAAAGTGAAAGATGCTCAAGTTGACATATCTTTTCTAATACAACAATTAAAATTATAAACTTTAAAAAGATAAGTCAAGTATATATCCTAAGATATCAAATTGATAATACACATTATTAAATGTTATATGAAAACTTTCTCTTTTTAAATGGAAATTAGGAAGAACAACAAGAAGAATAGAAGATTTTCATTGTTCATCAATGACTAATTTTGTTAAAATGCATATCTATATAACATGATATATTGAGAAAATTTTGGTACGTTGTTGCTTGAAAAACAATTAAAATAATATTGAGAAAACCATGAATGAAAGAATACTTATAACATAAAACGTATACGTTTCTCTTTCGAGTCACACAAGCACCATGACAACTAGTTAAATGCAGAATATCCGGTTGTTGTATCCCACAAACTTGAACTTCATACCCCACTTTGTACTCCTCAAACCATGGAATTTGGTATTTAAACACTTGACACTCACAAGCATGTGGCACCTAAAAATGGCCACATCAAGATTAACAAAATGTTTGGTAATTTTGCTTTTTCTAATTCTAAGTGTGGCATTTTCCTCTGAGGCTAGCAGGTTCCCTCCACCTTCAGCGCCAGACCCTAATGCAGGTATGCATGGACGTGGTGAAAAGGGTCCACTACTTTGTAAACCTCTCAATTGTCACACTCAAAGTACATTCCGTGGTGTAAATTCTTCAACTTTGGACCTCGACCTTGCAGCCTCGGACACCAAAACAAAGAATAACATCGTTTGTTGTTGACATACTTGTTGGAATATGTTAATGTTCTTAGCATGATAGCCAAATCAAATAAGTTCTGTACAAGCTGAAACCTGAACCATATGTAATAACAACGTATTTTCTGTTGAAATAATTGTATGTATTGTCGTGTTTCTTGAAAAATAGTTTCACACCAGATTTATGGAAGAAAAAGAGGAAACAAAATTAAAGAAACGAGTATTGCTTACAAAATTACAAGAAGAATTAAAGAGTCTTTTAACATAGAAGTAACACACATTAGTAACTTCAGTAGACAGTATTTTGCAGTTAAACTGTAAATATTATTAATTGGGGATGAAATGGCTAATGCTCATTTTTCACCTTCATTAGATATACATCTACAAACAGAACTTCTAGGACATTCTTAGTTATTATTACACCAAGTTTGAATTGGATTATACTTTTTAAGTATAGTGATCAAATTATTCTCCCTTGACTTCAGCAGCAGCATCAGCCCAATTAGCTGCACTTCCAGTGCGAGGAATGCTGGGAATCTTTGTGTACAAATCCACCTGAAAATATACACTCAAGATGTTTCCACTGTCATCTTCATGCACAATACCTCGAACCATGTGCAGTGGATGATCAAAGCTTGTCAACCCACTTCCATTGATGAAAATGCACCCTGCATTCAAATTCAAGAAGTAAATGAAAATGACAATGCAATCTGCCTAATTGGGAGCAGCAATGATGTTGGAAAGAGTAATTCTTTGAGGCTTCAGCTTTGACGTAGAGTGTATACTCAATCAAGAGCTGAATATAAGAAAAAAAATTCCAAATCATACTAATTAAGAATGTTAGTTATCCTTATTTAATTTTCTTAATCACATTTAAGAAATGAACTTCATCCCTAGTAAGCTACCCTTCACGCTAATTAATGAAAGAGTTCAATTTTATGAAATTTGTTTCAAATGATAATACTCTCTCCATTTTGAAAGAAATGTAGTTGATATAAGAGGAGTATTTTAGAGATAGTTTCATTACATTGGTTAAAACTAGTTAAAGATTTATCATATCTGAGATTAGATCAATTTATATCAGAATCTCAGAAGAGTACAGTCGTTTTTTTATCCGAATTGAGAAAGTCGAAAGCAGAGCATTTAGAGAATGGAAAGTTAGAAAAGCTAAACCAACCCGGAGGAAAACTTGCACAAGCTTGTCCACATCCCTCTTTGATGATTGTAGGGTCATCGGAACAGACTAAGGATCCATCTCTTGCCATTCCCCATTGAAATTCCACACTTCCATCACGATCCTAACATATTCAGAAACTATGTGAGAAACAACAATTGCAAACTAAGTACAAGAGGCTTAATTTCCTTACATTATTGTAATCAGACCTTACCCTGGCTATAAAAAGAGTATAAGTCCTGGCATCAAAGATGATGAATGCAAATTTTCCATCAAGATGTTTAACAACTTGATCAGGTGGATAGGGGGCTCGATCTCTCAGGACCTTATAGGCTTCAATCACAATCATGGCTTCTGTTGCTTGTCTTGGAAGGCCATAATGATGTCTAAGATCAGCAATGTTTGCTAGAGCTCCCACAAAGATGCAGAAGATATCATCCAAAACAACAATAGACCTGATTCATTTACAACAATGAGAAACTAGTTTGTTTGGTTGAATATTTATAAAATTGATTTTGGTTCAAATTAATTTTAAATTGATACGATTCATAGACAGTATAAATTTTGTTTCCTATGCAAATACCACCCAAACTCAAAGTTTAACTCAACTGATTTTGGACTAGAACCAATTCTTCAAAGTGAGACTAAAATCACGTTAACCTGAACCCTACACACATTTAACCAACAAAAAACAATGAGATAGTTGCACAAGGATGGTTTTCAATATATTAAAACAAAACTTAACCTCCAATTGAATCCCAACTCAAGGGGCAGAAAGAATTTAAAATTTGAATTCATGAAATTACTCCATTGAAGTAAACATAGTAGCTAAGTTTTAATTGACGCATGGTGAGAATTCAAAGCCAAGAACAACTTCAAACTTATAGTACTATTAGATACATCTTTCTTATAGAAAAGCCAGTGCATGTATGGGCATGAGAAATGAAAATAGATAAATAAATCAATAAACTTTATATCTACCTGGGGTGTATTGGACTTTCGTCTTCATGGGACAGAGCCATAAAATTCCCGTGTGGAAGGTTGTAAACTGCAGAATCCGGCCACACAGATTGAAATTTGTCTAAAATTTCTTCTGGGGTCTTTGGATTGTTGGACTCCATTTCCGGAAGTCTCAGTTCCTCCGGTGGTTTTCCAATTGCTTTTGCAAACACCGCCAACATTTTGTTTGGTTAGTTCAATGGTTCCTCGGTTTGTGCTCTCCTCTCAAAGCTGGTTTAATATGACTCAGGTTCAACTATTTTGTAACAGAATGAAACCATTAAAAAATTCACAAACTTACAAACAGTGGCATTGAAGGTTATGCATGTGGCAACCTCACAGCATGGTGTCAGAGTCCGTGGTGATACGTGTAATACAACATAACCATGCAGAGGTGGTACCAAAAGTCATTGCTCTGTGTGTTTCTTTTGCAGTCTTTGTAAACTGTCCAATTATTACTGTCCGAACAAACAGTTCTTTTGTTTGTACACTAAATATTTACTAGGATCATAATATATCAATTAGTATGGTCTATCATTTTTTAATTATTTTCAATCATATAGATGTAAGATATAATTTCTCCAATAATAACTAGAAATCTCTATTGTGCTTATCCGTAAGATGGACCAATCCAATTACGTGTATCCATAAGCAACTTTGGACTGTTCTAAAACCGATATTTTTGTGACTGATACCACACCAGTCGAACCCACTTATCCATTAGCAACTTTTGGACTATTTAGAAGAGAGTATTTACGTGACTGAAAGAATGTTCTACGTGTTTCTTCTCCCCATCTATGAATCCCATGATAAGATGTTGAGTAAAATAGACTTGGACAAATAAACTAAAACTGTAGAAGATAGACTCTGATGGCTTTTGAAAGCAGTCAAATTCTGTCGAAGTGGCAGTTCTAGATTGCTAAAATCTGTATCCGATAAACAAAGGTGGAGGAGTCACCAAGATATATCAAATTCATTATAACATTTTATTTTATCAAATCACAATCACACAACATAATCAAATAATTTATTGGCTAGTTACAAAAAATATAAATGATTAATTTCAAATTAAAGTGGTTTCTTGCTCATGTGTTGGCTCTATAATCCAACCCAAAAGGACAAATAAAGAAGTGTGCATCCTTTCTGATGCTGAAATTTTATAATAGAAGAAGGATACACACATTTACTTAAAGAAGAAAACATCTACTGGCGAGATTAGAAACAGATGAAAGGTTTCATGATTTTTCTTAGCTAGGAAACATGCATATTCATTTCATGCAGTGATATGTGAAGACAGAAACTTTAGAATTTGTAAAATGATAATCTACATATAAATTCAAGTAAAGTAAGACATTAATGTCATTGTACAAACATCCAAACTGCAATGATAGATGGTATGGTAGGTCAATGAGAAGGAGAATGCTAAAATGGCCAATGCCAGCAGCTACTTCCATCTCTTTATTTATGCCCCAAAGAAACTAGCATCTGAAAGAAACCTTCCTACAACATCAATAAGGATCATGATAAGTATCAGGAACTCTGAGAGAACCAAATCAAATTGAGATGGGTTTGGAAAGTTATGGGGATCACCAATATTTAACTAATTTTTTGCTAGAATTGGAACACCACAGGCTGCAGGAGCATGCTTTCCTTTCTTAAACACAAGGTTTCCTCTCACAAAAGTCTCCAGAACTTTTCCAGATAACCTTCTTCCCATATATGCAGAGAGGCTCTAAATGCCAAAATGGTCATTATTTTACACACGGGATTCAGAAAAACAGCCAAAACATTAGCCAAGTATATTTTCTTCATAACTCGAAAAATCATATAATACTAACAGCATGTGTTGATAAAGTGGGAAACACTATCTTTATGACAGGGTGAAAAATCTTATTTTTATTTTTGTTAAAGGTTTCTCCAAAGAGAAAAGTAATTAGAAACAAAAATAAAGAAATAATATAGTCTAGAGTTAGAGGAACTTTTTTTTTCTTTTTATTGAACTAGTGGGAAGAACAATTTGATTCCTCTATCATCTACTTTTCCCAAATGCAATTTGTGAAACAAGAAAATTTTAGCAAGAAGCCATAAAAGTTTGAAATTTAACTTATAATTAAGAACAAAGAAAGTCATGGACAAAGAATGAGGGTTTAATAACAGGATAAAGAAAATGAAGACATACAGGATGCTTAAGGAAAACAGGATAATCTTCATTCAGCTCAAACTCCACCTCTGGTTTCCAAACTACAATATCAGCATGGTTTCCAACAGCAATGGACCCCTAAAACATAAATGAAAATTTAGTCAGAGTTGAACTGAAATTATATCTCAAGATATACGTTGACTTGTCAATCTCTCGAATAAATTTTTAAGTGCCTTATCATGTGGCTTTTCGAAAAGAAAATTACACAACCAAATCATAGAGATAATAGTTATTTGTTTTAATTTGAAGTGAATTCTTTCAGCAAATGATAATACTTCAGTAAAACATCAAATAATAATCTCTTAGATTTTTATCTTAGACAATCTTGTAGCAACAATGAGGTAAAAATCACAAGGTTCATTTCTTTTAGACAATCTTGAAGCAATGAAGGTTGACTGTATTAGGATTGAAATAGCATGACTTAAAGAAGACCTTGGGTTCAATCAGTGCTCCTCTGTTGGCTGGTCCAGACCAAAATCTTATTTCTTTTATTTATATTGTCCCAAGTAGAAATGAAAATGAAAAAAAAAAATAGATTGCAATTTATTTTAGTTAAGCAGATTGCAATAATTTTTTAGAGTATATACAAAATCAAGGGAACAAAACTGTTATTATTAATTATATCATATTAAGTCAGGCACATAAGGAAACTACAATTATGTCACCTTTGATTCTATCCCTGCAAATGTTGCAGGTTTCTTGCTCCACAATAACGACAACTGTTCCAGAGTTAATCCATGTTTCTTCCCATGAGACCACGTCACTGGAAGATCGAACTACAAGTCTCCCAATTAAACCTCAGTTAGTCTTTAGACCATTACAGCATTCAAAATTGCAATATAAAAGAATCAAATCCAACATAAAATCTGAAGCATGGAACTAGCACATGGTTTTCTGATTAAAATATTGCTTAAATCCATCATCATGGTCCTTAAGGATGACGGCATGTTTTATGCTCACACCCTCTAGTTAATTTCATAAGCTCAAATAAACCTTCTTTTAAGTTCTTCTAATATCAGCTTATGTTTTATATTATTGAAAAGTCTCAAATACCTTGCCTCAATTCTTAGAATATATTCACCCACTTATGAATTTTATTCATCAATACGATTTATATAAGTTGATTTAATTTCAATTGGTTTCAAAATAAAATTTGACATGTATCACTAGAACACAAACTTTTACTCTTGAGGGGTTTTCAATTTCCAAAGGAAGTAAAAATCAGGTTCTAATCAGGTCCCACTTCAATTTATTTTATCTTGTTGAGGGAGGTGTAGGAGGAATAGATGCTTACTAGATTTAATAAACGAGTTACTACCAAAATATAATTTATATCTTAGAAAATATTTATCCTGAGCAATACATATATTAAAATACTTGTAATCAGTAACACAAAATGTTATGTGCTGTTCATCAATTTACAGATCATTTACAGGCTACAATAGTAAGGCAGAATATGTACAGTTCACAGCAATTCAAAGATCATTTATCCCGAGCACTCTTATTTAAGTACAATGAATATACTCACCAAATATTTTATTTACTATAGCTATATGACCATGAATAAGTACTCATTCAAGTATCACCTTGTAGGTTAATTGTAAGAAAAATGGTTTAACTTCAGTGTGAGAAAACTCACTAACCTGCAAAGATGATATACCTCCCCAAGCCTTCAAGAAGTCACCCTCCTCAAGAAGCTTGAGTTGAGGCAGGGTTGGTGAATGATCTGAACTTAATAGGTCAATGTGTCCCTCCTAAAAAATAAAACAAGTATAAAACTGTTGAGATCATAAATGATCAAGTAAGATAATGTTTTGTATTTGAGGAGAGGAAATGTACCAGTACAGCCTTCCATAATTTGTCTTTGTTGTGTGCATCACGAATGGGAGGTGAACACTTGAAGCGAGTATCTCCATTTGGTATCTCTTCAGACGAGAAAGCTAAGTAATGGGGACAAGTCTCAACACTTATGCTGTCACCCCGACTTTTTGCTTCCTGTACAATACAAATGTATAACATTAGCTCTCATATCAATTGGAAAGTTCAATATTTAATTTTAACCAGGCAACTTAATGCACACATTACCAAGAGTCCACTGGCAACAGCATTGCAAAATTTTGGTCATACTAAACGATGAAAATAGCACACAATACCTTAATCATATCTAAGGAAGCACTAGAATCAGACAAGTGAGCAATGTGAACATGCGCTCCTTCTAAAGGACCACCACTTCTAGTGTCTTTCGTAACACCTACAAGTTCTTTAATAGCTGCTTCCTCCCTGGAAAAGTAAAGAAGATATTTCACGATTTTATGGAAATTTCAAGAGCATTATGTCAATTAAAGATAAATGATATCTCATCCAAGATTCCAAATGGATTGCATCGTAGAAAAATATATGGGATTGATATTTCATATTGTTAGATTCTCTTAAAACATTCAAAAACATCTTGAGAGTCATGTTTATTTTACACTCAGTTACAACTTTCACCTCATTGGGGCCAAGATTTCTACTCAATTAGGACCCCCCGCACCTTTTCATCATAGGAGGGAGCTTATTACCAATTTGAGCCGAAGCATTTGGCAAGTGAATTAGATTTTAAAACTATGGATAAGTTAAAGCAATAGTCTAACTAATTTCATGTTTTGAAGATAAAGAAGAAACAAGCATAACAAATAATTTATCTGGAATAAATTTATGGTTTAATGGCATTTTTGTTTATTGAGAAAATAAAGTCTTAAAATATCTTACCATGTAGGTGGTCTAGTATGGAGATAGGTCAAGTAAGCACGCGGACCACCTTTATCATTAAGCTCCAAATGTTTTTTAGAATGTTGTTGAATCTCAGAGTGCACAAATAAAGGCCTCCTATATTTTGCCAACACAGACAATCCCTCCTGACAAATACATATAGTAATGCGAGCAGATAACAGTATGTCAAAGCAACAATCCCATGCCATGTTAATATGAAAGAGGAATTAGGTGTGCAAAGAAATATAAAGAAGTGTAATGAACAGATTAAAACAAATTTCTGTCTATAGCTTTACATAGTTTATAAGGAATGTACCTTGATATGGTGAATAGTAGTCATAGGAAAGTCACTAATTCCTGAAGGACACATAAAAGACTACAAACACAAAAGGGAAAAAAAAAGTCAGATCAAAAGGTAACAGATATTGTCATACAGATATATGATGGTTTGCACTGTGGAGAGACAACTCATGTCATGACATATATTTTGAAGAAATCATATTTAAGTCCAAGATGATGAGATGATAAATTAACAGAGAAACACAGGGATCCTCTGAAAGATAGTCCCAAAACCACTTCAAAGATATATACTAATGAGAGCCAGCTCCGGGAAATGTCCAGAATCCATAGCACTAAGGTATATAAATCAAGTTAATGTTATGTAAAGTATCTAATGTAATAATTAACTTCATTAAAAAGGTTGAATCATGAAGTTGATTACACTGAGTACGTCCTTGACCTCTACGCAACTTTGCATAGTAATGCATAAGCTTTCAAATGGTTACCTTCAAACCGAGAACACCAGCAGTTAAGAGACCTTCAAGAATACTTGTGTTAAGTGCATTTTCAGGAATTAGGCCTCCCCAAAATCCTGTATAAGATTATAAGAAAATCTCAGAAAATCAATAATTTTATGCTAGGGCAGAGTTTTCTGGTCATACCAACATCAACAAAGATTCTATTCTCTGCAGCTTCAAGCTGGAAACAGGTGGAAAATTATGTTAGTAGAAGAAAAAAAAATTATATTAAACTATTATACATAAATAACCAAGCAAATTCACACCTCCAAAAACAGATTATGCATAGAGGATCAATATTAGTTGTCCGGAAATTTTTAAATGGTATATGTCAGTTGGAACTCCTACTCCTATCTCTTTGAAATGAAAAAATTCATAAGAGGATGGATATTATTTTTTAGTTATTTACATATTATATAGATAAATTTATTATTTCTATTAAAATTTAAATGCGCATATAGGATCAATCACTGATACCTTAAGTTTCATTGTTTCCTTAGACACAGTTGTAGGGTGATTGTTTAGAGGCATGTCAATCACTGTGGTTACACCACCTGTCGAAAGTTGAAACAGTGTTGGAACAGATCTATGTAATGTATATAAACCAAACTAAATAAGTTATGCATATCAACAACAGTTGACATAAACAGGACAACTATCACTAGGAAGAGACTGAAAGATTATTGAAGTTATCCACCAAGTAACATTAGCTAAGGACTAATAAGTCATAACAAGTTATTGTTTTCTTTGTTCTAAGCTTGGAACTAGATGTACTTAAGAAGCATAGGAAAAAAATATTAAGATTTCCTCTGAAATCCCATCAATTTCTTAGGTACACTATTAATGAAGGAAATGTGTAGATCAATAGAGGAAGAAAATCTGCCTACCAGCAGCAGCAGCTCGGGTACCAGTATCGAATCCTTCCCATGCAGTTCTTCCTGGCTCATCAAGATGTACATGTCTGCCAAAGTAATATAAACAATTAGAGGGAGGACGACAAACAGAAATCATGTTCAGGATAAAAGATAAACCTATGGAGTTCCACTTATTATGAAGTTATTGATAATCAACTCTTCTAGTCTAGCTACTCATAATACAATCTGTTTTCTTCCTCTCTTTTTTCATTTTTATTTTCCTTGTAGTTTTTTTCCCTAGTTTCCTTCAGTTGGATAAATATAGGGTGCTCGTGAAGTAAAAATTATAGCATTGAATACTCATGGTAATAATAATTAAGATAGAAAGAATGTATTATGGTAGGAAGTAAATCCTCTTCTTAGTTCCTATATTAATGTAATCTTCTTTGCGAGCCTGCTACTTTCATAATGACTCATGCAACAATCTAATAGTCCCAAAGGAATTTTACTTATACTGACTGCTATACCAAGTTTAGTGAGATAGAACTCAATGAAGAAAAGGACCACTTATAGTATTCTATATTAAGACATCTATATGTGTTATGTGAGAAGCCAAGTCTTCAAATAGGCAATTTAGACCTAAGTCCTTTTTAATATATCTAACTCGGAGGTTTTCTTGGTTTCCCACTCTCCCTCTACCTATAATTATTAGGCTATCTTCCGTTGGTTTAACTCTTTTCCTCTGTTTCTATTGGTCTTCCATCTTAGGTACAATTTTACTATATTTTCCTCATGAAGTGCTATTCGTTCTTTCTCCATTTATAGATTCTTGCATTACTACAATTATTATTGCGCTTTCTTAATATTGATGTATGTAGAGCATGCATGGAAAGAACAGCAGCAGATATAAACAATAACAAGATGATTTTCACATCTTACACATCAATCAAGCCAGGCATGACAACAGCATCTCCATAATCAATTACTTCTTCATGCCTAGACTTCCCCTGCTTACCATATCCCTCAATGACAGTTATTATTTTCCCTTCTTTTATTTCCACTGTTAATGGTCCACAAATAAAAGAATCAATTAACACGAGTAAATAGTGATATCCGGGTGAAAGATTTACGTGTACATTGAAATCTGAAACAACAAATGGTCAAGAGAAAATATGGTCGGTCCTCAGTTCACTATTAATGAACTCAACTGTATCCTTTTTATTTGTTATCTACCCTTTATTTTAGCATGATCTCTAGAGAATGGAAATACCTATGTTGGATTTTTCCCCACAACCTCACTTTTCTTTTTATTTACTACATGCATCTTCCATCAGAAGCAATCATGAACCTTACTTTACAACCTCATGGGACAAATGAAAAGAGTGAAATAAAAATACAATGATCAAGGGTTGAAAAAGTAAAACCTGAACCAGAAATGATCCCTTGTGGGGTCACAATGCGTTTGCTAGTTATCCAGAAATGACGATGGTGAAGAAGACTGCACTTATTCTGAGGCAACTGTAGCACAAAAAATCAACAATATTCAACCATCATTACATAACACCCCACACCCTCTTCAATTCTCAGACCATGGCAGTTGAGCGTATCATAGCAAAAGTTCCAAAGTAGTCATAGTAACTATAGTGGCAAAAAACGAGAAAGTAAAGTCTTGTGCACAACTTGTAAGTCAAAGTTGAGCTACTAAACTTTCAAACTGGTTTTTAACTTTTGCTGGTCATGCAAACATAATGATGAATCAAAAAGCATGAGAAAGAATGAAAGTGAATAGATTAGATGTTGAACCTTTACGAGAGGATGTAAATGTGCCCTGTAAGAATCCTGCAAGTAAAAGAATACCAGAAAGGAAACGAGGATTGTTAGAAAAGGCAACACCCTCCACACAAACTGCTCCATTTCTCACCAATTCACCATTGTCATTGTGCTATCTCTCCTTTTATAGTTTCATTATGGTACGGTTAATGCAGCAGACAGAACATAGTAAAGATGTCACCACCTTAAGACCAGGCCCGTGTCTTACAAATGTTGAAGTGTTGAGGCAACAAATTTCTCATTTGAATCCTATTCTAATATTAACTCGTTTGTTTCTATTTCATTCTTCTAACTTTTAGAGCTATAAATATTTTTAACATTTTTTATTATTGGAACATAACACAATATTACTTATAAAAACAGTTTTGTTAAACTAATGTAAATAGGTCGAAAATAAATTAATGAAACATATGTAACATCATTTAAGCAACTCATTTAAGGTTTATTACGAGAAAAATAAATTAATGAAATGTGACATCCACTAAACAAAAATCATTTAAGCTACTCGTTGAGAAACTATGTACTGTGATGTTCTAATAGAACATTGATATTTTTTTTGTTAATACTTTTTACACTCAACTTAAAAAAAAAATAAAAAATAAATAAATAAAATAAAATCTGCTAATATCAAATTAATGTTCGATAAAACTTAAATTATTTCGAGATTAATATATTATTTTTTAATTTATTTTCTTTTAAAAATTAAAATTTTAAATTTAAATAAAAAATTCTAAAGTGATTTAATTTTTTTTAAACAAGTTGTGAATAAAAAATAAATTAATTTAATAAATAAATAAATATCATAATTAGTATAATTATTTTTTAATTTAATTAAAATAATTAATTTTTAATTAAATGAAGATTCTAACTAAATAAGCAGCCTACGACGAGAGTAGTTACCGTTCCTTGGATATTTATGAATATTATGGATATTTTTATTTTGTTTTATTTTTTAAATTAAATAAAATTATTTAAAGAGTTAAATGAATTTTTAATTTTTATATTTATATTATCAATTATTTTTTACTTTTATATTCTTAAATAGATAAATTCAATCTCTTAAAATTTAAAAATATATGATTTTAATCTTTTATTAATTTTATAATAGTAAATAAATATTATTAAATATTATACTTAGATATAAATGATAACTAAAATTATATTAAATTTTTTAATCGAATATGTTAAAATAAGAAATTATCATTAAAAAATTTAAATTTAAATATAAAAAATAATTAAAATTACATATTTTTAAAAATTAAAAAACTAAATTACTTCTTCTAAAAATATAAGGATTAAAATAATTTTGAAATAAATATTATAACAAAAACATATTTAATCTATTTAAAAATTATCTTTTAAACTATAAAATTAAATAAAAAATGATCTTAAATATAATTTAAATAAAATTATATCATAAAATATTAATAAAATTAAAAAATATTCTTTCTAAAATATAAATTCAAATAATTTATAACATAAAAGATAATTTTAAATTAAATTAATATTTTTTTAACTTTAATTTTATATAAAATTAAATTCTAAATCATTCTTTATTTATTGATTTTTTTTTTCATAATAATTTTGTTTTTATTATTTTTATTTAGAAAGTAAGTATTTGTGAATAATATTCCTCGTTATTCACAAATAATTAAAAGATTTATACCATTATTTATATATATCCATTAAAAATACCAGTATGATATTTATGACAAATTTTATTCAAATATTTATAAGTACTAATTCTTTTTCCATCCCTTCCTATTTTATGATCCACTTCCAAGCCTCTATTTTTTTTTTACATATTTTAAAAAATAATTTAAATTATTAGATGATAAATTTTATTATATTATTATATTTAGTTTTTAGTAATATTATGCAATTTAAAAACATGTATATGCATAAATATTATTGTGTACTATTTTAAAAGTTGTGCAACTCATTTATACAAGAAAGATTAGTTTACATTTATTTTGAATTCAAATTAAGAATTGATGTTAAAAATTAATGTAGAAAATAAAGTTTATAAAAAATTGAACCCACAAGAAATAATAAAATTGTTAATTTTATTTGATGTAAAATACTAAAACCAAAGAAGAAAGAAAGCCGTGTATGTATTCCATTCCTAATAAGTGAATTCCACGTTGAATGTCAGCAACAGTAAGATGTGTTGGTGTTTCATTTTCACAGGTAACTGCTCGTGATGGCACCATTCCAAAAGTTAAAGAAAAGGGATGAATTATTCTATTTTTTACTATTATTTTCACAGTCTAAGGTTCAATTTTTTTAATTTTGAATTTTTTAAAAGAATTATTGATCTTTAACTTTTGGAGATGCCCTTGACAACCAATTAATGGCAAGTGTTTTTCTTTGTGTGTAGCATGCTTCAATTTAATAGGAACTTGTATCAAAAAATATTTCAATATATGAACTTGATGAGTCAATCCTCTAATGTGTCTTGCTTTTATGGCTACATCGAGAGTTACTTCTCATATTATTGTTTGACGTAAGATAGTATAATTTTTTGTCTTTTCTTGAATCTTCTTCGTAATTGCATAAATAATTATATAAGCCAATAATGCTTTTCCATGTTTTGTTTCTAACACGTTAACCAGCATGTGAATTAATTTAGTTAAAAACAAATTATGATTGAAGTGGTTACATAGGACGATCTTTTCTTTGTTTAAAAGTGTAATTAATTAATTATGTAAATAAAGTAAAATATTTCATGAATATCTAATATATTCCTCAACCTCCAGAGAAAAATTAATAAATTCATAAAAGGTATGAGATAATATGAAAAAAATAATAATCTTGATGTATGGATATCAAGATTTATTAACAAAATATCTTAGATATACGTAAATATTTTATTATTATGTTTTAAATAATAAAATATATTTACATATAATATTATTATTAAAAAAATATTTTTTTCCAATAATCTTATTCAAACTAATATATATTAAAATATAATATATTAAAATATAAGTAAATATATTTTATTATCTAAAATATAATAATAAAATATTTATATATATCTTAATAATATTAAATATCTTAATATTATTATATATCTTAATAATATTAAATATCTTAATATTATTAAATGCACTACTTATGATCATTGATTAATTCCTCTATCAACTTATAACGAATTTTCTTTTCATCTTACCAGTTAATTTAACATTTCCCATCGTTAAATAAAAATAATGAAAAAGTAAAACATCAATGCACATTTCCCATCAGTTTCTTCAATTTTCTACTTATTTTCCTTGCAATTTGACAAGGATTATGTTAACATGATGTTTCTTAGCTAGGAAACCTGCATTATTTTTTTCATGAAATGGTATGTGCAGAGAGGAACTCTAGAATTTGCAAAGTGGTAATCTACATTCAAGAAAGTACAATATTATGTCCTTATCCAAAACATCCAAACTGATATAATACATGCAGACGCGCTAGTCTATGAGAAGGAGAATGCTAGCTCAATGGCCGATGCCAGCAGCTACTTCCATCTCTTATTTATGCCCTCAACGAAACTAGCATCTGAAGATACCTGTCTACAATATGAACAAAGATCATGATAAGCATCAAGTACTATTAGAGAACCAAATGAAATTGAGATGGGTTTGGAAAGTTATGGAGATCACCATTATTTAACTAATTCGTGGCTAGAATCTGAACACCACAGGGTGAAGGAGCATGCTTCCCATCCTTAAACACAAGGTTTCCTCTCACAAAAGTGTCCAAAACTTTTCCGGATAATCTTTCTCCCATGTAAGCAGAGAGTTCCTGAGTATCAAAAGGTAATTGTTTCACATATCGGATTCACAAACTGCCCAAATATATTTCCTTCATAACATGAAAAATCATGCAATACTAACAAAATGTCTTAAGAAAGTGGTAAACACTGAATCTTTATAAAACAGCATAAAATCTTATTTTACTTTGGTTAATGGTTTCTCCTAAAAGAAAAGTAATCAGCAAAATGAATAAATAAATTATATGATCTAGGATGAGGAACTTTTTTTATAGTAGTGGAACAACTTGGTTCCTCTAGCATCTATTTTTTCTCAACCGCAATTTGTCAAACAGAAAAACTTAAAGCCACTGATTAAGCTAGAACAACTCCATCAGACAAAATGAGTTTAATAACAGGGTAAAGAAAAATTAAGACATACGTAATGTTTAATGAAAACAGGATAATTGTCATCCAGGTCGAACTCCTCCTCTGGTTGCCAAACTACAATATCTGCATGGTTTCCAACTTCAATGCTCCCCTAAAGCAAAAATGGAAATTTAGTCAGATTTGAACAAAAATTATTTTCTAAGAAGCATATTCGTTGACTTGGCAATTGCACGAGTAAAGGTTCAAAGTGTCTTGTCACGAAGCATTCTCAAAAAAAAAAATCACTCAACCAAATCATAGAGAATGAAGGGAATAAAGCTGTAATCATTAGATATACTATACTAAGTCAGGCAAAGAAGGAAACACCTTTGATTCTAACCCCGCAAGTGCTGCAGGTCTCTTGCTCCACAATAACGACAACTGTTCCACAGTGAGTCCATATTTCTTCCCGTATGACCACGTCACTGGAAGATTAAACTACAAGTCTCCCAATAGAACATCAATTAGTCTTTAGGCCAATAACAACATCCACATTTACAATATAAAAAAAAAAAAATGAAAGCCTGAGATAAGGAAAGTAGCACATGGCTTTCTGATTAAAATACTTCAAAAATCATCCATCATGGTCTCTTTAAGGATGACTGCATGCTTTATTCTCACTCTCAACTCATAACATCAAAACAATTTTATACACATTGCCTTTGAAAGCCACGGTTTTAGGGTGCGTTTAGGTAAATAAATTAAGCTCTTATTCAATACATTTTTATCACATGAAGGGGGACTTTCAATTTGCGAAAGGAAGTAAAAACCATGTTCTGGCTAGAATAATCGTCAGACCACGACAAGAAAGATTAAAAGGGGATAGAGCCCAACGATTTACATACAAAAGGATGGCAACTCTTACACCCTACCAATATTTTAGCTGTTCAATTTCATGCTAAACCTATTGAGCTCTTACAGACTGCGCTGTGATAAGGATGGTCATTTGTTAGGGCACATGCATAGGACTGGTCCTTGGAAAAACACTCATCCCTCCCTTCCCACTAAAACACAAAATTATGCCATTATATTATAGAAAATACTCGATCATACTATTCCATTGATTAATAAGTAAATAACCAAGCTCAAGCAATGAACATAAGATTCAATCTGATAATTGATTTCAAATAAGTTCATATTATATTATTGCAGTAAGAAAAATAGTTTAACTTCACTGCAAGAAAAATCATTAACCTGCAAAGATGATACGCCCCCCCATGCCTTTAAGAAGTCACCCTCCTCAAGAAGCTTGAGTTCAGGCACAGTTGGTGAATGATCAGTAGTTAACAGGTCAATGTGTCCCTCCTGAAATGAAGAGTAAAAAACAAATAAATAAATAAAATGATCAGATCATAAATGATTAAAGACAATACTTTGTATTTGTGGAGAGGAAGCGTACCAATACAGCCTCCCATAATTTGTCTTTGTTATGTGCATCACGAATGGGTGGGGAACACTTAAAACGAGTATCTCCATTTGGTATGACTTCAGACGAGAAAGCCAAGTAATGGGGACAAGTCTCAACACTTATGCTATCACCACGACTTTTTGCTTCCTGTACATTATAAATGTATAACAGTAACACTCCTGTCAATTGGTATATTCCATCCACATTTACTTTTAACCAGGCAACTCAATGAACAGTACCTTAATCAGATCTAGGGAAGCACTTGAATCAGACAAGTGGACAATGTGAACATGTGCTCCTTCTAAAGGACCACCAACTCCAGTGTCCTTCGAAACACTTACAAGTTGTCTAATGGCTGCCTCCTCCCTGGAAAAGTAAAGAAGAGCTTTAATATGACGGCTAAAGATGCATGCTATTGTGCTCATCCAAGATTCTAAATGGATTGCATCATACAAAAACATAGTGGATGAATATTTCATATTGCTAGTTCTCTTAAAAATATTAAAAAACATCTTTGAGTTATATAATTTACAATGCTCTAGAACAAGGATACTTTCATCTTCTCAACACCCTCACTCAGAGCTTTCACCCCATTGTGGCCGAGATTTCTACACTATCACCTTGCCCTCATAGAGGGAGCTCAATACCAATTCAAGCCGAAGCCTTTGGTAAGCTAATTCAGGTATAAAAACTCTAAGTTTGAGCACTAGTGTAACCAATTTCATGTTTTTACATGACAAAGGGAACAGACATAATGAATCTCCAGAATAATTTTATGCCTTAATGGAATGTTTATTTATTCAGAAAACAAAAACCTTACAATGTCTTACCATGAAGGTGGCCTGGTGTTGAGATAGGTCAAGTAAGCACGTGGATCACGGTTATCATTAAGCTCCAAATGATTTTCATTTTCTTGTTGAAGCTCAGCATGCACAACTATAGGTCTTTTATATTTTGCCAACACAGACAATCCCGCCTGACATACATATGCTAAACAATTTAGCAAAAGCAAAAGGAAAGCTACTCCTTAGTGTAAAACATTACCCTAGCAGACTTTTTATGGATGAACAGTAATGCCATAAATCACAGTATATCAAGCAAAGCAACAATCCGGTGCCATGTTAATATGAAAGCAGAAGTGGATATGCAAGGAAATAAGAAGTGCAATGAACTCATTAAAAGAAAAATCCCAGCTATAACTTAACATTGTTTGGAAATGTACCTTGATATGGTCAATAGTTGTCATAGGAAAGTCATTAATTCCCGAAGGACACATAAACGACTGCAAACACAAAAGGAAGAAAAAAGCGGGTCAAAGTTAGACCACAAGGCAATAGATATTATCATACAGATGTATGATGGCTTGCACTGTGAAGAGAGAAATCATATTATCACATATTTTGAAGAAATCATGTTTAATTCCAAGATGATGGGATGATACATGAACACAGGAATTCAGAATCCCCAGCAAGATAGAGTCACACCACTTAAAGATATATGCTAACAAGAGCCAGAGCCCAAAAATGTTCAAAATCCATATATTATCGGCAATAAAGTATCAAATTAATGCTAGGTGTGTTGGACGAGATTAACTTCTTTAAAAATGTTATATCATAAAGTTGACCCGGTGAATATGTCATTGGTCTCTAAGAAAAAATGTGATTGTAATGCACAAGTTTTCAAATGTTTACCTTCACACCAAGAACACCAGCACTCAAGAGATCGTCAAGAATAGTCAGATTAAGTGCATTTTCAGGAACTAAGCCTCCCCAAAATCCTGTATAAGATTACAACAAAAATCTCAGTAACTCAATTAACTATATGCTAAGGAAGAGTTTATTGGTCATACCAACATCAACATAGATTTTATCTTCTGCTGCTTCACGCTGGAAACAAGAGGAAACTTATGTCAGAAAATTAATTGCATGGAAAATTTAAACGAAGTATGTCAGAAGGAACTCCATCTATCTCTTTGAAATAAAAAAATCTTCATAAGAGGATGGATATTACTTTAACTCACATACAGGATCAATCACTAATACCTTAAGTTTCAGTGTTTCCTTAGACACGGTTGTAGGGTAATTGTTTAGAGGCATGTCAACCACTGTGGTTACACCACCTGTTGAAAGAGTGTTGGAACAGATCCATTTAATGTGTATATAAACCAAACTAAATAAGTTATGCATATCAATAACATTTGAAATAGACAGTACAACTATCATTAGGAAGACAGTGAAAAGTGATATAAGTTATCCACTGTGTAACATCTGATGAGGGCTGATAATTTCATAACAAGTTATTTTCTTTGTTCTGAGCTTGAAATCTAGAAACGCTAAAGAAGCATTGGAAAAAATTATCAAGAATTCCCCTAAAATATCTATGAAGTTCCAAGGTACACTCCTAATGAAGAAAATAAGTAGATCAATAGAGGAAAACATCTGCATACCAGCAGCAGCAGCTCTGGTACCAGTATCAAATCCTTCCCACTCAGTTCGTCCTGGCTCATCAAGATGTACGTGCCTGGCAAAAGTAAGTGATTCAAATAATCATGTTTAGATATATAATGAACCAGCTGGAGTTGATAATCAACTCTTCTAGTCTACCATTCCTACTCTAATAAATTCTTGCACACCCAAAGCTATAATTAAACTATGTAACATTGATGTATGTAGAAAATGCATCCACATAACAGTGTCAAAATAAACAATACGAAGATGATTTTCACATCTTACACATCAATCAGGCCAGGCATAACAACAGCATCTCCATAATCTATTACTTCTTCTTGCTTAGACTGCCCCTGCTTACCATATCCCTCAACGACAGCTACTATTCTCCCTTCATTTATCTCCACTGTTAACGTTCCACAAATAAAATCAATTAACACGTGTACATAGCGATAGGCAAGTTATAGATGCACAATTGAAACAAAAAATAGTCAAGAGAAAAAATGGTCTTCAGTTCACTGTTAAGGATTTGATGCTAGTGCCACTCAAGTGAGTCCTAACTCCTATGACCCTAACCTCAATTATATCCCTTTTTTCTCTTTATTCTTCATTTTAAGATTATCTTAAGAGAATGGAGCTATTTTCTTGGATATTTTCCACAATCTCACTTTCTTTGTAATTTCCCACACACACAGATAATCCAGTTCTAAACACAGTCACGCACAAAATCCCACAACCCTACTTACAAAACCCTTTACAACCTCAGACAACGAGATGAAAAGAGTAAAAGAAAAACATAATAATCAAGGGTTAAAAGTAAAACCTGAACCAGAAATGATCCCTTGTGGGGTCACAATGCGTTTGCTGGATATCCAGAAGTGGTGATGGGGAAGAAAGCTGCACTTACTCCTTGGCAACTGTAGCAAAAAAAGTCAACAACATTCAAACATCACACCCTCTTCAATTCTCAGACCAGGAAAGTTGAGATTGTCATAACTAAAGTTCCAAACTAGTCACAGTGACCATATAGTGGCAGAAAACAAGAAAGTCTTGTGACAACTTCGAAGTCAAAGTTTAGCTAAAAGGTTACTGGTTTTTAACTTTTGCCGGTGATGCAGCCGTAAAGGTGAATCAAAAAGCATGAGAAAGGACCAACCTTTATGAGAGGATATAACTGGGCCGTGTGTGAATCCTGGAAGTAGAAGAATACCAAAAGGGAAACGAGAATTGTTAGCAAAGGAAACACCCTCCACATAAACTGATCCATCTCAAACTCTCAATGTGGTGCTCTCTCTTCTTGATACTTTGATTATTATATAACCATGCCTATGGTATGTGTGGTTATTACGGCAGATAGAGCATAGTACATGATTTTAACTTTCTCGGTATATCGTATCAACTTCAAATTTATTGGATTACCTGAGATAAACCAATACTTTAATAGAAAATAACCAAATTTTATTAACTTGATTATTCAAAATCGTGTATGATTAATTTAATCTAGTTATGTAAATTTATGTGATTGGTCCAAGCAAAAGAACAAGATAGAGTCTCATGGAGAATAATAATAACAAAAGAGAAAATAAAAAGCATACAATCAATCCCTTGCAAAATTCCAATGAGTAATGAATGAGTGGATAGATTCCACCTTCACCATTGTCAGCAACAGTACGACATCGTGCACGTGGACCATCTCCACACATGTCTGTTTATCTTTCATTTTCGGATCTGATAATGCTATTCTCATATGTAACAGTGTTTCAAAAATGTTATTGAAATATTTATAAATAAAAATCATTAAAAATTATAATATATGTAAAATTGTTTTACATTATCTGGAGTCATTTTATTTAAAAACTATAATAAAAATGTTCCTTAATGTCTTGATTTGATTAGCACTATTTTTCTTTTATTCAAAGGTACCGTTTCAAGAGATCCAATGATTAAATGTGACAGAAGTCACCGTTAATAAATTTTACCAAAATAAAGCATCAATGAAGAAAAATATGTCCATAATAAATTTCTATACAATTATTTTTTATATTATATCAAACTTAATCCTGATAAAATAATAAATAAGTTCAACTCAAAAAAAAATTTTTCTTTAGCAAAATATATATTTGAAATTAATATATTGAGACAGATCTCTCTCGATATGAATTTACAAGGAAAAAACATAAAATTAATTTTTTTTCGTAAGTTAAAATTAATTCATGAATAATTCATTTTGTAAAAGTTTTATCACTGCTCCAAAAATTTATTTTAAATTTTTTCATAAACGAATTTAAATTTATGAATAAACGTATTTAAATTTATGAATAAATTAAATTTTTTTTCTCTTTTAAAAATTTTTACAGAAAAATTCGTCTAAAGAACATAACTTTTCATTAAAATATTTTTATTTAATTATTTATAATAATATCATTTTAGTGATGTCCATCTTTTTAATGCAAAATTTTTAAATAATTTCAAAATAAATAAATAAAATGTTTTAATATTTAAAATAAATAATAAAATAAAACACAATTTATTTTTAAAATAATTCATATTTTAAAAAGTGTTATACCTCATTCACATTTTCACATATTTAATGAATTAAACAAACTATTTTTTTTATCATAGATAAATTTCTCTAAATGGTTAAATCAGATTATTGAAATTGGTAATTTTATGTTTCTTTTTTACTTTGCTGCAAAATAGTAAGTAGATAATTTTATTATTTTCTGTAATTTAAAAAAAAAATATTAGTCGCACGTGTTTTACGTGGTTTCTTTCTTTTATTTGTAACTATCCTTCAATGATGATATTAATCCTATGCAGATATACGTAACATTGTGCAACCGCATAACCGCATGATCTCATCCTCATCCTTTTAATTAATTTCTTACGTAATAACTTAATATTTAAAATTTAATAGTTAAATTTGCAATGGGTAAAAAGTGTTTTGAATCTGTAAAATTTTAAATATATTAAATATGTTTTTTAGAAAAATTCGTTTCTTTTTCTTCTAAAATTAAAAATATATTTTTTAGATTACAACAAACAAAAAAGTGATGTATGAATTTTATAATTAAAAGTGATTTTTTTTATTGAGAAATTTCTATGGCTGTAAACACGTTTGAAATCTTTCATAATAATTTTATAATTAATATTTTTGTATTTTTATAATATTATAGAGTTTTTTTTTTTCTCCAACCCATCAACTTTTAAAGGTTTTTCAACTAAATCTCATTAAAATTAAAATTAGAGACTAATTATTTTTGAAACATAAATATCATTTGAAATAATTTTTTGAGTAAAGTTTTTTCCATATACATTATATGAATCAAATCTCTAATAACTTCAATCTAATAAACTTAAACCAACATCACAAATTAAGTTTCAAACTCATTGTTTTTCTTTCTAGAACATAGAAAATGCTCATCCATACATTGGGCATGTTAATTTATATCACTCCTTCGTTCTTAGACATTGAGCATGTTATTTATTAGGGTCCATTTTATCAAAATATTATTACTTTTTTAAATGTTAATAAATGTGTTATTAAGTTTTATATAAATAATGACAAAATTGAATGGTTAAAAAGAAATAGTTATTAAAAACTATGACAAAAAAAATAATGATAGATTGATGAAAAAAAAAGAGAAGAGAGAAAGTCTAAAATATGACAAAATTTAAATAAATAATTAAAAAATTATTAAGAATTATAAATAAATATATATATATATATATCATATAATGATTAGACATGAGAGATTGATTAATGAGAGAAATAATAGAAAAAAAAGAAAAAGAATAATAAAAGAAAAAAAATCAAAATATGATAAAAACAATTTATAACGTATAAAAGAAAATGAATATGGATACTAAAAAACTTATAAATATAAATGTATATGTTATTTTTTATTTTAAATAATAATAATTAAAATTATTTAAAAAATAATATATTAAAAAATAATTAGAAAAATATATAAAAATTTGAAAAAAAAAATAATAAAAAAATAGTTAAGTGAATAAGCGTGAATAATAATGAAGTTATAAAAATTAAAGTAACTGTTTACAACTTTTTAAAAAATATATTAAAAAAATAAAATGCTCTATATATTACTATAAAAACTATAAATTATAGATACACCTTATTTATAGTTTCTGTTTTTTAAATCTACCATTAAAATTGGTATAGTTAATCAATTTGATTCCTTTATAATCTCCTTTGCTTTCAGTTTAAGAGGAGAATTGAAACGAAGAGGCAAAACTGATGATATTACCTGAAAAGTGGTTGTGTTCCTGTGGAATACAATGCAACGAGAAATACTCCTTATTAACCCAAATTCCATGTATTCTTCATTTTCAAATTTTTTCTTCTTTTCTTTATTTCCTCACATAACACACCACATTGTTCATGTTATTGTAGGGCGGATTTTCTGCAAGAAGGGGTGTAATTCAGATACAGAAAATTGGGAGGAATGTAAGATCATTTTTCTGTCTTTCTTATCTTTATTTCTTTGTGTTTTTTTTATCAATGTAGACTCCTATTTATATAAAAAACATTATATAGATCTTTAAAAATAAAAAGAAATAAAGAATTTGTATCATAATCTTTATCTCTAAACTCAGTCTGTTCAAATCAATTTTCTTGGTAAATTTTCTCCGATAAGAAAAGATATGATTCTGTTTGTATATAAGTTTTTACCAAGGTAGGTCCACGTTTACTTCCAAGAAACAAAACCTTGCTTCTTCTTAACCTCTTGCAAGAAAGACTTTATTTGGTTTTCCAAAACATGCCCAGTGAAATCCCAAAAACATTAATTACTGGTATGAAACATGGCATAGGAAAATTATTGTAAAACCTATGAAGCATTCATACTCCATTTAATGAGTTGTACAATTAGGAGTATGTTGGGTACTTAGGCTAGTTATATTATGCCCTCTCACGTGGCGTGAAGGTTTCTAGACTTGTACAAATTTTCTCTAAGTATTAGAGATTCTTAGTTCCATGAAAACTTTTGTTTTCCCTACCCATATCTTGTTCATACCTCTGTATCTATGAACATGTGTCTCCACGCATTACAGATTCAATACAGAAACAGGAGCCTAGTCTTCATTCCTTTTGTCATATTTTGGATTACCTGACTATGCACTAAACATCGTTACGAGGACTGAAATGATGATTGTAAAAGTAGCTCTTGCAGCAAATTGGGAAAATTTGATTCTGATGTATGAATGATTGATTATTGGTTAAGCAGGTGTGGAAGCTTGCAATCTACTGTGTTATAAGGACCCGGTGGTAGAGGACAAACCGTGGACTGCTTATATTGATCGTTCCCCTGGTGCTCCCAGTCATTCTGCGGTATTTTCTTTTCTTCCATCCCATGCTACTTTTTACAGTTTTATTTCCTGAGTTCCCCTTTTAGTATTTAGCAACATGCAATGTAGTTCATTGATGGTTTGGTTCATCCTAACAAAGTTCTCCTTTAATCATTCATCCTAACGAATATAATGATACACACATTAAATTTTCCTTACAAGATCCTTGTGACTTATTGCTAAATATAAATCCTTGAGTACAAATGATAAACATAATTAGCATTGTTGTAACAATGCTAATCTTTTTGTTTGACTCAACATTTATTTTGAATTAAAATCAGATCACGATTTTATTTTAACGTTTCGAATTTGATAGGTGTTATGTTACTTTCATTTTGACGTGTGCTCATCAAATACTGAGCTACAACTAATTCTGGTGTTTGATTTGTTTTAATTTAATACGGTGAATTAAGTAGTTGTTTAGCATACAAAAAAATGGTCAAATTGGCATAAAGTTAAGCTGTTTTCCAGTTTGAGAATCTTATTTTCATCTATGAAAACTATATATATTTGGGAGGCCAACATTTTTTTAAAAATTATCTTACATCATTTGTCTACATCTCCTCACCAATCACGAAAAACACTTGATGTATACTTGTAGGAGAGCAGAAACATTAAGATTAAGTAAGAAGTGTTGTGACATTAATGACTCAATGGAGATTTATTTTATAAAACTACTGCTTTGTTATTCTACACCCATAGCTCTTAATGGGTTGTTATTCTACACCCATAGCTCTTAATGGGTTGTTATTCTACACCCATAGCTCTTAATGGGTTAGGATTAGTTATTGAATAGTTTTTTATTACAAATTACTTATGGTTAATTTCATTTCATCTGATACAGGAATGTTTCAGAGCTTGTACATCTGGTTGCGGTTATAAGGTCAGTTTGATTTGAAGAACCTAAATTCTAAATTATTGTTATGTGTAACCCCTTCAATATATCAATGTGTTTTAATCCAGTATCTATATTTTTGTGTTTAGTTTTCTAAATTTTTAAATCATTTTTAATTGGTCATGGTAATATAATATAATATTGATGTATATGTTGCTTCTTGCAGTTTGACATAGTAAAAGAGACAGTAGATAAGGTTACTCCTACAGGACGTCCAGAGCTTCCTGCAGTCAACAAGCCAAAGTCACCCGTAGGACCGATTGACCTGCCTCCGGATATAACTAGCACTTCTGCATAATAAACTGATAAACAACATGAGTCTTACAACACACAGAAAACATGTTAACCATCCTGCTACATTTGTTTAGGAATTCATTTTTTTTGCATTAATCCATTGTCCCTGCAACCATTCATATATTTTTTTAATTGAGATTTTAGAAACTAGATGATGTATTCTTTTTAATTGAGATTTTAGAAACTACATGTCTGTCTATCTGAAAAACAGTGAAAATTTTGATAGTCGGATAATAGCATGTTTCCTTTACTGATTTATTTACTTTGTTTCATGATTTTATTACACTTTGATTGGATTCTGATTTATTTACTTTGTTTCATGATTTTATTACACTTTGATTGGATTAGGAGAAGATCATCGAGTATAGAAGGTATAGAAATAAAAGGAAAATATTAAAAATAAATAAAGTGAAAAGAAATAAAAATATGTGCAATAATGAAGGTTTGAATCTTTGGAATGAAGTGAAATCTTACTTGGTTAGAAGTTATTTAGACCATTTTTCTTTATTACTATCTTTGAAACATCACTTTTGTGTCGGTTTTTCAAGTATTATGTTTGGTGGAATGAACGTGAGGGTTGCACCCAAGTTGGAAGTCACAGAAAATGGATTTTAAAACTTGGAATCAGAAACTGATGAGTTGTAAAATAAATAAAAAAATTAATCAAAAAAGAGTTGAATTGTGTTTTTAGACTTATATAATTAAAAAGAAAAAGAAAATTAAAATTGAAAGATCAGATGATAGTTCTTACACTTATAAAAAAAAAGTAAATATTTTTAACCTATGAATTAAATATGTGATAAGAGATAAAAATAAAATAAATTTACACTTATTTCTTATTGTTTTCACTTCTTAATAACTTGTTAAATTTTATTTATAATAAAAAATTAATATTATTTGAAATCACTTTTAATTATAACACTAGTATTTTTAGAATTAGATTTAACAATTTAAAAGATAAATATAATTATTTAACTCACTGAAACTATATAAATTTATAAGATAAATGATAAAAATTAGAGTTTAATTAAAAATTACAAAAAAAAATATAACTTATTTTCTAAAAAATAACATTTTTATTTAAAATATATAACGACTTTATATTCTTTCTTTTTTTTTCCTTTAAGATATAAGTCTTCAAAAAATAATTATCTTAAAAATATGTTGGAAAAATATTTTTTTCTACCCTATGAAAAACTTAATTTTAACGTCTACTATTTTATATTTAATACAATATTATATTATTAAATATAATATAATCAAAAGAAGTATTTTTTTATTTTGAAAAAAACGTGTTGCTGCCCAGGATCGAACTGGGGACCTTTAGTGTGTAAGACTAACGTGATAACCACTACACCACAGCAACCTTGCGATTAACATTCAAACTATTTAAAATATAATATTATCCTTCCAATATTTAAGTATATATTTACCACAGTAATCATCGATTCTGGAAGCTAAAGATTATTGAGCAATAATTCCTTTGCGATAAAAAGTTTATCGGTTGGGTTTTTGGCGGAGGAATGAACATGTCAACCTATTATTGTTTTTTCACATCTCTAGTAGTAGTCGATTTCTTTTGTTCATATCACCAGTTTATATTTTGGTCTTTGATATTATCTTGGCTACCCAATATACTCGCCTTTCTGGACTTACCAAAAGACCCAACATGAAGATTAATTGTATGAAGGACTTTACCAAGTACAACTTTCTATAAATGGAATGACAACAAAATCCTAGTAACATTTATTAGTTAAAATTTGTTGAAGTTCCCTGATTAATGCAAGTATTCCCTTATTTAATAAATCTCATTCACGATTTATAGTTTTCAATAAATTTTGACCAATAACAAAAAAAAATGATAAAAATGTATTACCAACACTCTTTCTTGACCAGTTCATTGTTTACAACTTAGCTCTGTGGACCCAAAAACCTTTAGCTCTTTAATCTCATGGGGAACAAAAAATCACTTGTGAAATTTCTATAACGCGACTAGTTCAGAGGCATAAATATATAAAATAGTTATAATTACGTGTTCTTTTTAGGCATTATTATTCATCACGAACCTTTTCTAGCATGTGTGAGTGGGAAAGAGAGCGAGAGGGAGGGAGAACATGTGTGCATAAGAATTGAAGGAGGAAGTCCCAAAACAATATATTTAGCATAATTGTCAGCTAATGAACAAATAAATGACTTGCTATTTGGGTCAAAAACTACATTATATTCTTCTGTTGCACAGAAAATTGTCAAAAGTTGAGACATCACAAATTGGGGAGGGGATGAGTGATGTATATAGAAATATCTATTCAGCTTTACTAGACTTTCTCTTCATTCGGCTAAAAGGTCCAACTGTTCGATCCATAATGTACATGTAAATGACCTGGCTCCAAGATCTATAGCATGATAAGCTATCATAAAACTCTGGAGCAATCTCCTTCACCAGGTGAAGCTTGTTTCCAGGAATTCTTGGGAAATCATGGTGTTCATTGTGGTAGCCCACATGCCAAGTGAGATAATTCAGAGGTCCATAGTAAGAATATGTCTCCTGGTCAGGATTGAAGACATAATGCTCTGAAATGAAGTGCCCAGCCATTGGGTGCATCCCACCACCAAGAAATGTAGAAAGTATCAAATACGCAAGTGATTTCCAGCCAAAAAAGTAAACCATTGAGACATCAAGTCCAATCTGAATAGAGAAGTTGATGAATTCCCAACAGCCAGGAGGCTTTGGCTTAAGAAAGAGAGGTCTAAGTGCATAAAAGAATAGCTGTAAAAAGACCCAAATGGTTTTAGCAAGAACATTTGTCACAAGACGAACTTCAGTAAGACTAGGGACATCCATGTCAATGCCATCTACACCTTGGAACCGGTGGTGCTCCAAGTGATACTTCTGAAAAGTAACAGACATGGGCACACCTATAGGGAGGTTAGCAAAAATCCCTAACCAACGGTTGAGGGCTGGAGTTGAGAAGGCCAGGTTGTGACTCAACTCATGGATAGCCAAAAAGAGATTGTGGTTGAGAAATGAGCCAAAAAAGTATGCTATTAAACATATCTTCAGCCAGCCAGCATCTTGAAGTAAAGCACCAGTAACAAGCTGAAGCAATACAACTCCACTAATCTGCAAAAACACAAGTTTCAAAGACTATTAATACATACCCACCTACCAGGTTGGTAGAAACTTATCCATCCACCTAAAATACATTTCAAATCCATATCCTAATCTAAAATCATGGACACATCTTTGAAGAAACACCACTTAATAATAGAATAATAAAGTACACAACCATTTCTTATAATAAGTTGTCTATGCACTAACAGTTTAAAGAGTTTTCCATTGCAATCTAATAAAAAGTCGTCATATGATAAGTGTGTAGAATTTTACATGAACAGTCTTAAAAGCCACACCTGTCATTTCAGATTAGTTGACAACGTAAATTTACACTGCACAGTTATCAAATTAACCTTGATTTATTCAAACATGAAAGATTTGTACAACTTGAATTTTTTTCACGAGATCCAAGTGGTATATATACATATAACTACCACATCAATGTAGATTTATCTTCAGCAGAGGTTCGGTTTCAGATACACACATTGTCAAACCAATTGAAAGTAAGTTGGAATCCATTGCAGAAGGAAGAAATGACAAATAAGTGTGCAAATTGCCAGCCACATAGGCAATGCCAAGAGTAAAAAAGATAGGCAAAACATGAAATAGGAAAAATAAAAGAAATGAAAACAGATGATGCGAACATTGAAGAATAAGAATGACGACAACCCAGAAGCCAAAAACACATACAACAACAGCATTGAGGGAATGGGAAGGAACCCAAAAAGAAAAGAGTAAGATTTGATTGAAAAATGGGAAAAGACGAAACCTTGAAGAAAGCGGAGTGGTCAGGGCCAAAGAGTTGCTTGATTTGAGGGTATTTGGAGAGGATCTGACGACGTCGTGAGGCATGGGGTTCGTCGGTGTAGGACCAGAAGAATCCCCCGGCTACGACACCTTCTTGATCTTCTCCTTTACCCATTTTTTTTAACTCTCTCTCTCTCTCTCTGTGATATCTCTCTTTCTATCTCACATTTGATGGAAGAACAATGCATACATTTATATGAAGAACGGGAACAAAATTGGAAAATGGCCAAGAATAGAGAGGGCCAAACATAACCATTTGTTTGCCCCGACATTACAGGCTGGAAATTTAGGGGATTACCCTGGATTGGATGTAATAATGTCTGGTAACCAAATAAACAAATCTATTTTTGTAATAAACCTTTTGTTAATCTTATGAGCTATTATTCCTCATTCTTCTTTTCACCCTTCTTTCTGCTTCCATATCGCCCTCACTATCACGCATTTCCACCATTCAAAAATTGAAAATTTATGCCACATATAGTTCATAATGCCTTCTACCTTCTGCAACGGCTAAAATTATTTAATAATCTTAATCATTAATTCATTTCTTTCATTTAATATATTTCCAAAATAAAAACCTCTTTTATATATTAAAAATGTACTTTTTATTTGGATAAAATGCACCAAAAATAAAACATTCATGTTTACTTTTCAATTATATCTATGTTTACTGAAACTTTATTCAAAAAAATTATTAATACACCTTACCCTGATGTTTAATTTTTTTCAGTAAAAAGGAAAAAAAATTGTTTTTGAAGACACCAGTTCATAAGACCTTAAATTGTTGTACTCAAAGACTATCGCTACTATGTTTAGATAGGAATTAAAATAGGAAGAGAAACATGAAAAAAAATAAAAATTAGGAATTGGGATGCATTAAAGTAAAAATGAAATTAGGAAGAAATGAAATCACATAATTTATTGTACTTGATCAGATTAAAAGTAAAATAAAAAAATAAGAAAATATATGAAAATGGCCATTTTACTCTGCACAGTATATACATATTGACATTATTTCGTTGATACAATTTGATCTAGTTCCATTATAATGATTATTCTTGCTATTTTTGGTTGGTAGTATCGAATATGTTTTACTTTGCTTCAGTTTATCAAGCTCTTATTCACAAAAGGGAACATGCTTAAAATATTTCGCCTTCATAATGTTCTTATATCTATATTTACCATAACAATTATCCAAAAGTTGTGGTTCTATCTTTCTTCAATAACAAACGAACAATTGTTCAATACATGTACAATATTTTAAATTTTTATATTTACAATAGCAAATGAACAACTTGCTGCAAGGCAGCTGTTATGAATCAGAACAGTAGTAGGGTTGAAATTTCTTGGAAACTTCTTGTGTTTTGAACACACTCTTATTTAACAAACTCTTTTAAATCTTTTAGTTGAAACTTTTTGAAAATTACAAAACATGCGGATCTGACATGACTTTCTCTCATGATTTTATAGTTTCTAACAAAATGTATAGAATGAGTATGTTGAAGTATGTGTTGGCACTATTGTGAAGAGAATTGGAAACACATTATTGAGACTCATTTTGCTCCATTTCACTAAATAGGAATTTAGGTGTGATCCGTGGAAAATGTACTCATTCTGAGGCACAGAATATAGAAACAAACCTCTTCTTAATAAGTAATTCAATCTGTACAGGATATACAAATGAGCTACATACTCACCTTCACCACCAACCCACAGTAAACACAGGGTTGGATACTTTTTTGCAAGACGAGGGAAGCAACACTGCGACTCTATTAAACTAAATTTACCGAATGACATTCGGAGTTTATGTTACTAAATTGAAAGGAACTGTCCCTCCAAGACCACACCAGGAACTAAGTAAAGTCAATCATCTTAGATGAGACTCATAAGGGTCAAAAAATGAGTCCGGAATGATCAAAGGCAACTTATCTATGTACGTGAAAAGCCTTCTAAGATTCTCCCTTGTTACTGTTGTCATGTCTACAACATCCCTACCATCGGTGAACACCCAGAGATCACCTGAGTTTACTCTCTTGAGACTGTCACGGCAAAAGGGGCATGACTGTGATCTTATTCTCCTGCAAAAGATCGCAAATTACAATGATGTAATTTTGAACTGAACAAGATAACAATTAAGCAAAGCATGCACTGGCAGGTAAAATGATGTAAACTAAAATTTCATGTACTTGGACATGGGGCAGGACTAGATAGAAACACCTAAAAAAAAACGTCTCTAACAATGATGTGCAAACATTAATCCGATCACAAGTATGGAGACTAGGTTAGAGACTAATGAGAGAAAGTCATGTCACACCAAAAAATTTGAAAGAGGTTTGTAGTTGGTAGATTGAAAGAGACTATACATGATATAAACATTGCAAACAGCTTGTGCATTGCTAGATTGAAGTTGTTATAATCTTTTAAAAACAATAGTTGATGTTGGTTTGCTTAGCCTAACATAACCAGTTAACAGCAGAATGGCTGACTGTCCGTTGGCCATTAAATTATCACACAGGCACAGATTATCAATGCATCATGAGCCTGGAGAGAGAGATCTTCATGATTCCATCCAGTCAGAGATGTAATATAACTTACAAGTGAAACAATGAGCACTCTATAATGACAAACACCACTAAACAGAAGATCGAAGTATATGATACATAGTCATCCTAACTAGACAACTCACTTTAGACCATTTCAATAATTATTCAATCTAATAACCAAGGAAGTTGGCTTCATAGTCCAATCCATATAGTATACTTCTCATGCAAATCAAATTAAACCATTGAATGCCTATTAAAGCGATAACCAACAAATAGACTTCAAAGCCAATGTTTATGCTTGACAAGCACACAGAATCCATAGAGTCCTGGCTTATCAAGATTATTTTGTTCATAAGTCTCAGATGTAATAATTAAATTATAAATTGTTTCTTTCTACTCTCTCCAGCTAAGATCTCTAATAAATTTAATCAGGTTGGCTATCCTATAATAGTTCCACATGAAACTAGCAACGCAATTTTCCTTTTTCTTATCTCTGGAATATCATAATTGTACAGTATAAAAAGCTATTACATTTCTCCAAGTTAAGAGTTTTTATATTAGGGGTTAGGATAGAGGGAAGGGAGAGTTACTTAACACAGGTACGATAGTAGTTAATTAGTTAGTTAAAGGGGATCAGTAAGGAGGATATTCACATTAGGATGTATCAATTGAGACAACTAAGTTGTGAAAGGAGAAATCCTTGGAGGAGAAGGAGAACTCTTTCTCCTATTTTCAGTTCAATTTCATTAAATCAATAAAATTAATCTTTGGGTTGTAACACTTAATGCTTGCTTCTTTCTTGCATGGAAAGATTTTCCTGTAGGGTGGGAGAGCAATAATGGTCACTAGACCAGAGTTCAAAACTAATGATCTACAGCTTGTTTGTTGTAGATTTGATTGTCCGCAAGGACACAACACTTCCCTTGCACTTTTTTCAATAGCAAATAAAATACCTTGTGACTAAACACCTTTTGGTGCTCTCCCAAACACTAAACCAGATTCCTAGATGTGTGAGGAACGAATTCAAATTAAATCCATATAAAGAATTCAATGAATGTACCTTAACCCAGAAAAAGAGGCTCATGTCAAACAATCAAGTTACCACAATGTTAGGATCCTCTTTTCAGAATTGAAAATGTTAAAGCCTAAAAAGAAACAACAGTACACAGAAAAATATTCTCGATTTCCTCTCTTTATAACTGAAAACTCATTACAAGCCAAGAACCAAGGTATACAAATACCCCTCCAAAGGAGATTACTCCCACTGGAATCAGTCCAGGTTTACAACAATACTTCCAAAAGTCTCCTCTCTACCTAAAGGAGGTTTATTTATAGGGAAAACTGAACTAACTAACTATCCTAATCCCCTGTTAAACTGTTACCCTTTTACCCCTTCTTTTTTCTCCTATAATACACCTTTAGACCCTTTTCCCTTAAATGTTGTAGCTCTGACTTGGTCCTAGCACAGAACATAGAAGGTTTCACAAACATGTGTTCCTCACACCCAATAAAAAATACAAAATACCGCTACAGCGTAAGGTGCAAACCATACATAACCACCATCAAGCTAATTCTTGTATGGCTTCCCAATTAGGCACCATACAGAGACCCATTTCATTTTTATTCAGAACATAACACACCACATTCCCAGATCAATTTCAGCACCAGCAACATACCAATAGAAAAAATATAATACTTGTGGATAACTGCAATTAGCAATTAGGGAACCCCACCCTCCTATCCCATGAAACATTCAAATAGGGAATAATTGTCCTAAAACCATAGCATACATGCTAAGATCTAACTTCTTCACTTCAAGAAATTCAGAGAATACAGGACCAAGTAATATTTGGCCAAAAGGCCGTAAACACATAACCCAGCACCATTCTTACAACTACTCATGTTTGCAATAACTAATGCATTGTTGCAACCATTAAGTTCTTTAAAAATGTAATCAAAGGATAGTAGGGGCATTAAACACTTTGAGACACCATAAAGTGCACATTTGTGGGACAGTGTGTAATACAAAATAAATAATAATAATCCGCCACAAGTAAACAAACATTTTAAATCAAAAGATAAAACACATGTTAAACTATCACACAAAATGTAAGCACGTATACAGAAGAATAGAAAAACAAATAAAAAATTATTGGATGCGTCTGCTGTTCAAGTGATGGCCAACTTTTTGTCTCCTCTCCTTTTCTGCAACTTCAATTGTTAAAGGACTCCGAGCTTCCACTGATTTTTGAAATTAAAACCTGAGACTTTTTCGTAGCTGAATTTTGCCAAATACAGTCTTATATCAAGTACTTGCTTAGAGCACCTCTGCTGAGGCAAAATCACCATGAGGAGCAAGTAGCCTACACCTCACTGAAGGGAATGCGCCTCAACCAGCAAAAGTTATTGGACCATTTCCACACCCTCCTTTAGCACCTCTTGGTATCTTTAAGATTTTAGCTCTTCAATTCTACCTAATCATAATAGTCTAGTGGGCTGTAGAACTAATTGGTTCAAAGCCTTGGATCTTAGCTTGCATAGGACCACATATAAGTATCTGAGGCAGATAGAGGAAGCCTTTTCTTCAAAAAAAAAAGATACCAGTACGACAATACATGACTAAAACATGTAGATTTATCATATACATAATCTGTTAGAATTAAGTGCAGTACAAGTGTCATATATTAAGATGCATTAAGTTTTCGTAGGAAGTTCCATTCATTTACTCTTAGCATTCTCTAATAAAGAGCCATTTTGATTCTCTAAAATCTCACTGAAAAATTCTCTTCTACATTTAGCAACTTCATCTTATATCTCCCCCTAAATTCAACATGATCATCCTATCCCAATCTAAGTTTCATTCACTTTCCCTCTTTCAAGTTCCTATATAATAACTTTTAGGTTGAAAAGTACTTTGAGGGCTATATACATACCAAAAATACAAATCAAGTTTACTATTAGTATCAGTATCAGTTATTATGAAATGATACAAATACACCACTTCTGAAATATCCATACATCATAACTAAGAATGTAGGAATTAGAAAATAAGCACCTTTCATAACTATATATTATTGACATAACAGCTGCAATCAACTTCTCTTTAATTCTTTCTCGTGTTTGCTACTTTTTAATTGAATATTTATATTAAGATCAATAACAGAATAATGAGAATTGCGAATCCATATATACACAAACACACATACAAATGCATATGGTGCCTGTTATGGCATAACATCCTTCGACACAGAATTCTAAAACCAGGTCACTTGTGGTGAGACTGATTCTAGAGATTTATTGTATTTCCACAAGAGGGGATAATAAAAGGAAGAATTTTTCCAGGAAGGTTGGCTAGAGATTTATTGTAAAAACACTAGCTTTGTTCATTAGATAATGAGAATACTGAATCTTTTTTTTATTCTACGTATGTTTATTATTACACCAAAAGGGAGGAGCCGTATGAGAAGAAAATCTCACATAAGGTTCTGGGCATAAATTCTTTGAACCAGATGACAACCGTAACAGATGTCAACTCAATCTGAAGGAAATTACGTGGAATCTCTGTTAGTCTAGTACACTACTTGCCAAGCTTGCCATGGCAGAAACCATCTTACTTCACCTCGTCAAACAATTATGGTCTAAGCAAAGTGAGCAAATCCAAAATCTACGAAAACCCAAGCAGGTTCAAAATAGTACAGTTTACAGAGGTGACACTTTATGCTATACAATTCTAATTATACGGCATGGAATTAAAAGAACCAAATAAAAAGCATCCATAAAACATTTTCCCAGAGAAGAAGAAAGAATCCAGAAGTTAAACCTCACAACTTCATACTTCGTAACATGAACAATTCATGACCATAAACAAGGAAATGTGAGCATCAGTGAGAGAAAGTACCATTCGTGGTAACATTTCAGACACATGGCATGGTTGCAGTCGGGTAACACAATCTTACTGTTCATCTCCATGCATATCCCACATTCTTCTTCTCTTTCAATGTCTATGTCTGAAGGCTGTCTGTGCTCCTCTACGTCTCTTTTCCGATACCTCTCCAGGCATACAGCCTTCTGTTTTTTATCCTCTGTATCAGTTACACCTTTTTGCAGTTGCAACAAGGAGGGATATATGACCGCTGATCAATGCAGAAATTCAGTACATCAGCAATTCATATAGACTAAAGTGAAAATGAACTTGTTAATTATTACATAAAAAAATATAAAATATACCATAGAATTCTCTAATACTTGCTTTTCTTTCATGAGTAGACATGGTAGTTGTCCCATCTACATACACCTGAAGAGTGAGGAAAATTTGTCATTGGTCACCAAGACCAAATTTCTCAATTTAATATAAACATCCAAAACCCAAAACACCTTTTAGACCTTACCTTGTATATCAAGATTCTTAACAGTCCTAGGGCTCCCGCAAGACTGCAATCTGTCCATTGCACCAAAAAGAGAAACAGGTGTGCTGCCATACTGTATGACATTCTCATCTGAAGGCACGCACCGTCATATTCCCTTGGGAAATCCGATGCCCTACACACCCAATTGCATATAATGTAAGCACGAAGAATGGCTGGCGACAAGGAAAAATAGGCTACCTTCCGATGAACACCATACAGAACTCAAGTGTCAAGTATGCTATCTATAGCCTCTAGACAAGTTACTCTAAAGGCTCATCACAAACACAACAAACTCCAAAATACTGAACCAAAAAAGAAAAAGAAACACATATAAACAACTACGCAGCATGGCGCTGTAGCTGAAAAAGATAATGCACTGCGTATCAGATATGAGGAAGAAATAAATTGGCGTAACAAATGATCATGCATTATTTGCGAGTCAACCATATCATTCAAGGACCATTCAACCCCTGCCAAAGGGTTACGATGTAACAAATATCAAGACAGGAGAAATAAATGAAACTGTGAAAGCAATACCAAAATTTTCTCCTCATAACCACATAAATCCAGCATAACGAAAGCCCAAATTCTCTGTTTTGGGCATAAGATACACTACGAGACAGTAAAATATAGCCATTTACAAAATTAAAAACCAGAAGTTAGACGTAAATATAATGTCACTAGTAAGCGAACAAAACATGAGGTGGAAGCCAGATGAAAAACTCCGCCAAAGGTTTCACTGTTTGTTAGGTCCGGGTTTCTGAAGTACTGAATTTTCCACAAGTGGAGATAACAAAAATTGAAAATTACTTGAACCATGCAGTTGCAGCAAAATTAAATGCACCATGTTTATGAAGTAAAATTGATGATTGACTGAGAAGGGGAGCAAACATCAGAGGCTAAACCCGAGAAAATCATTCCCTGGACCAAAATAAACTTCGCTCATGATCATGATCCAATTATTAAAAAATAAAACACTTCATTTTTTCAGGAAAAATAAATGAAGGGTGTCTGTCTCAGTCTACCATATAGTAACAAAAAATACAAAATTGATCACAAGAACAGATTTTTCTTAAAGGGGTGCGAAAATTTGAAATGAAAGGAGTGATGAGAGAAAAAAAAAGAAAAAAAGGGAGAAACTGACAGGGTATTGGCATGGTGAATATCAGCTTCAAGCAGTTTCAAAGAATCCTTGAAAGACCTTCCCATGGAAGCTATGTACATATCTCTCTCACACACACTCTTCCAATCCCAAACAAGATTCTAAACCCACCTCCAAAACCAAACACTACAGAATTTCATGCTTTCTCTCTCTCTCAACTCTATAGGCACGTTCACAGTGTCACCCACACTCTTCTTCAAAACCATCACCAAAAGCTTTCGGTAGGACACGTGGCGCAACTACCTCAAATATTATTCTTATTTGTCTTATTATTGTTGTTAATTTATTAATATATTACTAATTAACTAATTCTTATCCCCTTTATCTTATTTTTAGGGTTTGATAGCTTTCCCTCTACGCACCACTGATCGCTACTCTTCCTCTTTCCCCCATTTCTACTCATTTATTTACATTTTTGCCATTCCAACCTTCTTTTCCTTTTTCTTTCTCATTTTTATTTTTTCTTTTCTTGTTAATAATTTCTACTTTTATGAGTTTCTCACCACACAATCCTTTTCTATCGATCAAAAATAAAAGCTTTTAAATTTTTCAACTTTCTTTAGGGCGTTTTTGTAAATCTATCCGTTTGAAAAGGTCTAAATTGGCGTCTGCGTCTTTAATTATCATTTATCTGCTTGCTTTCCATTTTGAAGGATTGAATTTGGAAGCATGCATTTGTCTTTTTTTTTTTCTTTTGGATATTTCGTTTATGTTTGTTTTGTAAATACATTTTTAAAATTATAATGAGATATATTACTTCTACATATTTTAGAATATTTTCTACAATAATAATATTTTTATCTTCCTTCATCCCATTAATTATCATATCACAGATATTTCTTTTTAATATTTTTCATCTCTTTATTACAAAATAATAAATTGTATAAATTAACTTAATGTATACAAATAATTTATATCTTTACATATCATATTTTTTTTAAATATCCGTAACCATTTGTGATTGTTCATCCTCAAAAAAAGGACAAAAATATAATTGATTTTCAGTAATTAATACTTAAAATAGCTACAAACTTTATTAGCTACTCATATTCATTTATTGATTGTCACATGGTAGTTAATGATGATTTATCTCCATTGAAAGGGACCAAATTTGGTATTCTTCTAAGCATATCTCCCATAGATTACTTTATTTTTCCTTTTGAAATTTCTAGATTTATTTATCTGGGAATTTTTTTAAGGGACCAGAAAGAAGTCATCATGACTGCTTTTTATAATTTTATCTTTTCTTATTACATCATGATTTAAGTAAATTTTATTAATATTTAGTCTGACATAAAAGATGTATAAGAAATCTAAATAATCTTTGGAGGTTGATTTTTAATCATGTTTATGTAATAATAATGATTAAAGGGTGAAATTGATTAAAGTGCTAAATTCTTGAAAGATATTATTAGAAGCACATAATATCTATCTAACACTGTCATTCTCTTAATTGAGGTGGAGTGTTTTTTAAGGTAGCACCGTGTAATAAGGCAACACATGTTATTAAATGATTTCAATCATAAACTACAGGATTAGGATGCAATCAAATCCACTTTTTTTAATGCTAAAACTATTTTTTACAAAATCGAATTTACTTTAGGACTAATAACATTAAAAAATATAAGATTAATTATTATTGGAAAAATTCTAAACTTAATTAATGGGCCTCTTCAAAAAAATTAATGAGCTGGGCTTCTCTTACATATGAAATCTAGAAATGGGCTCTTATAGTGACTTAAGGGAATTGCTATTCTCATTCTTTTTTCTCTTCTCACCCCCTACTTCTACTCTCATCCTCTAATTCTCTCTTCTCTCACACTCTTACCCCTCAACCCACAATTTTACTGATACAATATAATGAAAATGTGTTTTTGTTGTATGTTTTTTTTAGCAGAAAATGTTTCTGTGAAGGGTATTTCATAAAAAAATTGAAAACGTTGGAGGTGAACTTAACAAAAGCTAGTTGAGAATAACAACCTCAGATTAAGAATTTTGTTTTAGAGACAAATCTTATAAGTTTTCTGATGCAACTATGATCATGTAGCAAGGTCGAGTCTGGTTAAATGGGGGAAATGTTGGAAATAGAAATGAAGTGCATTAAGATTTTCTGTTTCTATTTCTATTTTCTATATTTAGTTAATTTTTTTAGTGTTTAATTATAAAATTGTTCTATATAGTCTTAAAATATTTGTAAAAAGTGTTTTTAGTATTATATTTGTTTGTATGTGGATATTTTTGTTAATTTGGATTTGATCCCTCTGCAGAGCCAAGTTGTGTTGAAAGAGGAAGAGTTCGACCATGGAAGTGATGTGTGATTTTAGTCCACACACTCAAACACGAATCTTGAAAAACAATAGAAGCAAACAAGACTCACACTTTCTTGAAAATAGCCTTGGAATTACTTCAAAAGGGTTAGATTTTGGAGCAAACAAGGACAAAACAGTGAGTGTGGAGAATATACTTATTAAGTACTTAATAGTATTATCAACATAAATTAAAATAATAAATTATTTCATTTCAATAATATACTTAATTATAATTTAGAAAAAAAATTAGATATTTTACTTTTTGAGACTAAAATATTGAAAATCAGAAGTAACAGAAAGATAGGATAGTTGAGAAAGAGAATTTGAATTAGTACTATTACTTTTTTTTTCTTCTTTTTTGAGGTCCTAATGAATATGACAATACTTTATCTTAAAGAAGGAGGAAGAAAAAAGAAAAATTATTGGAAGAATTTTGTATCCTCAAGTGTCTCTTTCTGAAAATGTGTCTCTGCGACCTCCAGATATAATGTTTTAGTTCATAAAAATCTATGAAATAAAATTAGTCAAATACTTTTTCATATTTTGTGGTGAGTGAGAGAAATCCCTTAAACTTTTATCAAATAAATATATGCAATAATGCACCTTCTTTACATTAAGTTGCCTTCATGTACCTTTTTTTTTCTTTAGTTTGAATTTGACATTTTAAAGGGGTTTCCATCTTTTATAACGTGTGTTTCCTGATTCAAATATAAATAAATTTAAAATATTCAATTTTAGTCGGACTAAATTTTAAAAAATTATTAAAATGGATATATACACCGTGTTTAAGAAAAAGACAATTTTATTTTCAAAAATCTATTTCATTTTAGTTTTTTCAAAATTATAATAAAATTATCATTAAAAATGCGACTTCAATTTCATTATTATTATTATAATAAACTGAAATGATACGAAGAAGTAATATTTCAATTTTATAATAATAATAATAATAATAATAATAGGAATTCTAATATTAATAATAATTATAATAGTAATATACTAATATGATAATAATTGCTAATAATAAAATAAGTATATAAAAGTAATATTATCAATATTTTTAATAATAATTATTATTAATGTTTTATTATACAATTTCTGTTAAATTGAAATCCTTTGTTTTTTCTATATGATTTTAGTTTAGTTTTTCGAAAAAAAGTAAATTAAAACTAAAACTAAATGGTTTTTTAAGTATAATTTGTTGATTTTTATACTTTTAAAAACTTTTTGTCGATTTCAATAATTTCGAAATGAAATATCACTATTTTGAAGAAGTAGGTAAACAAAGAACAAAATTGATTGAGATGTGTGATACCATATAATGGTTTGTACAATATTAAGTTTTCCCTTTCTCTCTCATTTCTCTCTTTTCTCCCTTTCTCTCTCTCAGTTATATAAACTCCCTTTCTCTCTCAGTTGTTATATAAACTCCCTTTCTCTCTCAGTTGTTATATAAACAGTTGTACAAATATTATACTAGTATCATCTCTAGTAGATTATTAGTCTGTGCAAAAACACAGAACCGTGCTACCTAATTCATGTTTGATTCTTTGTTTTTATAACAAGGAATTAGCTGAAGTAATATAGTAGTCATTGTTTGCATCATCATGTATGTAATGCAGTAACTGTTAGCACATAGATTTAAGGTGGTCTCTGAAAACCTTCAACATTGCTTGGAAAGTAACAATGCCCGTCAAGGTTCCATCTTCTTCCACAACCCACACGTAACTCACGCGATGCGCCAGAGCCTGAATCATCACCGCCACCAGAGAGCTCCACCGGTAGCACACGATCGCCTCAGACCTTCTCCCCGCCCTCCCAGAGTACCCTCCAAGCTTCCAGTTCTTCCCGGGGTAAGATTCTTCATCGGAGGAACAACTAGATGAAAAAGAAGACCATGAACAAAGACCGGTTTCGTCGTGGAGCAGCTCCAACAGGTTCTGCTCCTCCACCCTCTCTTTTACCAACTGAACCAAGTCCTCGGGCGGGCCACCGCAGTCGATGTAGGAGGTGAAGTCGCCGGCGGAGAGCGTTACCATGGCGGGAACGACGGCCTCGTCGCAGGAGTTGAGCATGAAGGGCGAGATTTCGCCGACGAATTTGCCGTTGGGGTCGACAATGGCGACGGAGCTTTGGTATATGAGGGACAAGGCCAAGAGGTCCAAAGCAGTGGATGCTGGGTCGTCGTAGCAGACTGCAAAGAGGTTTTGCGTGTCGATGATGCCTAAGGTGTTGATGGGGTTCCCTGGTGTTGGGGAAAACACACCAATTGAGTTGAGGAGGTATCGGAACACGTCCTCTTGTGTGATCCAACAGTAGGTGGTGTTGTTATCGTGTTGTACAGTGTTGGGGTCAAAACATTTGAACTGGTTTTGTATTGGTATCACCAGGTTCTGCACCCCTTCGTGCATAACATCTATAGCCTCCACTAAACTGCAAACAAACCAAACACATCACACTTTTAGATCAATTTCATATTCTTATGTATCCGCACTCTCAATCAGATTCTATTCCAATTTTTCTATTTACAACAAGCAACGTGTCATGTCATATAAAATGCCACAAATTCCCCTGTTCTATGCTCTATTCAGCACTCATTATGTGCAAAACTCTAGTTACTATACTTAGAATATCATCAAATTCTGATTGAAAAAACAAGCTTATAAAAAATTGGAATTAAGTTTAATTCAACTAATATTTTATCACAACAGTTCCTTTTTAATTTGGTCATTAAATTTTATACCTTGTCACAAGGGTTGAATTTTCCTTGATTTTGTAAACGTGGATGTTATATTGTTGTACGTAACAGGTGATGTGCGAAAGTCAAAGGTCAAAAAGAAAATCACATAAATAAATATTAGTAGAGTTAATTATTAATTAATTATATAAGAAGAAAAACGAGGAGAATTAGTTTTGTTGAATTTGAAAAAGGGAAGGAAAATAAAAGGCGAATTAATAGGGCCACGAAAATACGCGGTGCCAGCGAAGAGAAATTGGAAGAGAAATCGGAAAAGAAGGAAAGAGAGAGGAAGCGTACCTGGCAGTGGGTGGAAGGTGGCGGACGAGGACGGGGGAGGTATGGTGGAAGAGGGCGGAGATAGGGGAATGAAGGGCGGCGGAGGGGGAGGAGAGGTTTTGGGGTTTGGAGAGGAAGCAGATGATGTCGACCATGCAAACCTTAGCGATGCAGGTGCAGGTGCTGCATTTGGTAATAGTGGTGTGGTCCTGTGGTTGTTGTTTCCGAATGAAGGAGTGGTGGCAGTTCCAGACGGTGACGTAGTTGTCGTCGATCTTTTTGAGGGCGGCGAGGGCGTCGGCTACGGTGTCGGCGACGGAGAGTGACCTGAGCGGCGGTTTCCCAAGACAGAGATCGGACAACTCATGCCTTGACAATCTAGCTGCCATACACAGTCCAACAACAATTGATTGAGCTGAGGAAGAGAGAGAAAGAGAGAGTTTGGAGATTCAGAATTCTGAAGAGAAAGAGAGAGAAAGGGGAGGTTCTTTCTTTCTGGCCAAGAATGAGTCGGAGACCTTGCGTTATTTATAGGGAGGTTGTTACCGGAATAGCCGGTAAAGCACTCACCGATACTGCATGTACGTAGGGTTGGAGATGTGGTCCCCACAACATTATTTTGGCCACTCCCAATTCTGATATCAGTCTCAACATTTTTATTTTTTATTTTTTATTTTTTCTTTATTTTCCCTTTTTGTCACGTAAATTTGTTTTTTAAAAAATGAGAGGAAAAAAGCGAAAACGATCTTTTGATTTTGACGGAAGAAAAAAAAAAGTTGAATCCATTCTAAAATATCTTTACGAGAGAATTTAATAAATCAAATTAATATAAATAAAGTATTATAAATTATGTTTCGTGAGGATTGTGAAAATTTTCTTTCAGATTAAATTTTTTTATCACTTAAATCTTTTTAAATCTAGGACAATATTTACAAAGATTTAATTTTTCTCTAGATTCGAAGACTCTTCATTATTTAAACTTCTTTGAATTTAGAATCGATGACATCCTAAGAAAATCTTATTCACATATAATAAATAATGTTCTAAAACATTCGATCACCAATTAAATATATTGAAGACAATTACTTAAACGATTATGCTAATTAGATTATTAAAGCAATCTTAGATTATTTCAAGATATGTTATTTTGTCAATCAAATATTCACGAAAAAATATATATCTCAAATTAATACAAAAATATAATAAAAAACTGTTTTAATTTATTCAAAATATAACATAAATTTTGTAAAAATTAATCAACTTTGTAAAAGTACTAATAGAAAAATATAAATAATAAAATGTAAATATTTATCAATAATATATAATTTCTTGGAACTAAATCATCTAAAAAAATATTTTGTTTCTCTTTAATGAAACCATTTCTATCTTTGCTCTATTTCTTTCTCATCTTGTTTACATGTTTTTTTTTTAATATGTATAATATATAAGCTAGATGTTTTGATAATTAAAATTCAGAATAAATGAGTATAATATATAAGATAATTTTTTTTATAGTTAAAAATGTCATAAACAAGTATGTCTTTAAGATAAAATATTTATAAATAGAAATTTTGAATTATGTATAAGGTTTTAAAATTTCATTTAGAATAAAGATTTAAAAATTTAGAATAATTAGATGGTTAATATATAAGTTTACTGTAACTATTTGATTGAAAAAGAAAAGTCCCAAAAACATTTAGTTTGATGTGAAAGTTGTAATGGATAGGAGGGTGCTAATTGGCAAAGGAAAAGAAAAAGGAGTATATTTTGAATATTTATAAAATTGTGACAAAAATATGTGAATCTCAAAAAATACTTAATTAGGAGAGAACGACGAAACAAATGTTGTTTTGTATTTGGCGATTGTGTCGTTTTTATTGATTGTGTCCTCACTCTCAGATTTTCACGTCACTTATTACAACTGGCACACCCCTCTTATTTATCTCCATTATTACTTTTTCCGGATTTTGGGTTTTCTATCTCTATTATTAGTATTACGTTTACTTTGCTGCCCCCACCATCCACCATCCATAATCCATCACAGATTCCGATCATCTACTCCATCACCGTCAGATCTTCATGTTCAATTTTTAAAGCATGTACTGTGAACACTTTATTATTGTTTGCTTCAACTCTGATTTGGTAATACAGATTCAAACACGCAAGTGATCCACTATTTATAATTTAATTTAATACAATGAGTATGTTTCAAGAAATTTTTTCCTAAACAAGTATCTCCTATTAATTTTTCAATATTTTATTTTTATATATACAAAAATTTTTAAAATTTAAAAATAAATTATTTTTTATTTTTTTAAGAATTTTTTTAAAGGAGTTAAATGTTAATAAATTATATTTTATAATAATAAAATATAGGCTAAACTAAACATTTTTTATTAAATAAATTAGAATAATCATCTTAAATTGTAGCATTTTCTTACAGAAAAATATAGTATTCTTGATAACCGCTATCTAATGAGAATTTTTTGTGAACTTTATTATTGTTAATGCTGCACTGAAGATCCTAAGTTGTCTTTTATTCGCCAATCGCGACCCGATGAAAGTTGACGAAATTTGAAGAATGAAAAATGAATATTAACAGAGAAACTTCTGGTAAAAGTTTTGGGGGGATAAAATCTAAAAATATAATATTGTGAAAAAATAGTTGTTTGAAAAGTGTGGTTTTCTTGAATAAGTTAATTATTTTTATTAAAACTAAGTGAGAGCACAAGAAAGGGTGACTTTGTATGTATAAAGCACACAATGAAAATTTAACGAATGGTAAAAAAGTTGAAAGTTTAAATACGTTAACAAAAGCGATACATGAATTAGAAGAAAGTTTCATACATCCATGTCATTTTCAATACATTGCAACCACCTACATTAGCATGACATGATCAATGACTTGAAAAAAAAAAAAGGTTTCCCTCTTCATAAACATATAATAATAGATAAAGTTTAACATAGTTATATGTTAATGCATACATGGTTACAAAAAATTATCGCTCCTAATCTTTTATATAGTTACGTAAAAAAACTTGTATATAGTTAAGTTATAAAAATGTGATGTAATATATGTTAATAAGACGCATATATTGTTTTTCCTTTTTTTTTTTTTCATTTGAAATTGTAACGCCTAGTATTAATAAAGACAGTCAAAACACATAAAATTGTTTTTTATTTAACTATATTCATTACGCAATGATAATTCTTTATGCTCCAATTATTTACACAAAATATAAAATGAAATATTATCTCTTCTATCACTTCAATAAATTCATTGAACATCATTATGTGAATTTTTGTATGTTTCAATACAAAATATAATTATCAAAAACTACCTATCAGCATACGAAAAGATAAATTAATATTCAAAATAAAATATATATATATATCATTAAAATTCATCCACTTTATATTTCTAACTAATATTAAAACTATTTTATACTGTAAGTTAATAATAGAAGATTTCATTAACCTTATTACTTGATATTTCTTTATTTTAGTAGAGTCTGTATATTTTTTTTCTAAATTCTCTAATTTTCATATATAACTCATTTCATTTCTATAATATTTACGTTATAACAATACATAATAGAATATTTTATTATCATTTATTTTCTTATTATCATATTATAATAATTTCAATCACATTTTTATTATTATTCATCAACTTTAAAGTATAATTTGGAAATTAAGAAAGAAAACAAAATATAGTTTTAACTTAATATTTTATATTTTTTTAAAATATAAACTCATTAATCTATAATAATTTTAATACATACATAAAAAAAATAATTTTAATCAAATAATTTTATTAAATAAATTTATTAAAATAGACTCAACAAAATAAATCTTAATATTAATAAAAATAAATTTTAACTCATACATCGATTTGAATAAGATTTACATCAATTTAGTCTTGTATCTAAATTAAAATGTTATCTACCACAACATTTTCTTTTTGTTTTAAACCGGCCCAGTTTGATTTTCTTTTTATCAAAGGGTTCAATTCAATTTTTTTTGGGGCCGGAACATTTCAATTCAGTTTTTTTTTTACTGTATCGGTTCGGCTCGGTTTATTGAGATTTCATCTTGGAGTTGGGATAAGTTAAAAATGATATTGCTTTCGCTCTCAAATTGAAAAAAAAAAAATTTGTAATCGATTTTTTTTTTTTTTTGTTATCTTTCTAATGATCAGGAATTTAAGTGTGTCTGAATTATTTATTTAATTTTATATATATATATATATTATATACTATTTTAATTTATTTTTAGTTTTATATATATCATTTTAATATTTTGTAATCTTAAAAGTAATATGTATAGAGAAACAAAAAATAACATGAATGATTAGTTTAACCTAAAGTTATTGGAAAAGAAACTAAATTAAGATAGTGATTGGAAACCACAAAAACACTACAAGTGTGGAGGAACAGGGGAAAGAAACAAATATAAGTGTATGGTTGAGTTATAGTACTTAAGTTAGGGTCTGCGTTGTTTGTTTGTTACAGCTTTTACGTTTTTTCTTGCAATCAGAAGATGGAGGCAGCAACTGCTCCAAAACCCGTGTTCACCGCCTTTCCTTCATCACCCTCCTCAAAGCCCTTTCTCCGTTTCGCCCTCCCATTTTCCCCACTTCCAAACGCCCCCTTACACTCCCAACGCCGTTCTCTCAAAATCTCCAGCGCTCTCTCTGATGCCGCCGCCCTCGTCAAATCCACCGCTGCTGAAACTTTCGTATCGCGCTTTGGCCTTGAGGAGCCCCGCAAGGGTGCTGACATCCTCGTGGAGGCTCTCGAGCGCCAGGGCGTGAAGGACGTTTTTGCGTACCCCGGTGGCGCGTCGATGGAGATCCACCAGGCGCTCACGCGCTCCGCCACTATCCGCAACGTACTCCCGCGCCACGAGCAGGGCGGCGTGTTTGCGGCGGAGGGCTACGCGCGGTCCTCTGGCCTCCCTGGCGTCTGTATCGCCACCTCCGGCCCTGGCGCCACCAACCTCGTCAGCGGCCTCGCCGACGCCCTCCTCGACAGCGTCCCCCTAGTTGCCATTACCGGCCAGGTCCCCCGCCGCATGATTGGCACCGACGCCTTCCAAGAAACCCCCATCGTTGAGGTAACACGTTCCATCACAAAGCACAATTACCTCGTTCTCGATGTTGATGACATTCCAAGAATCGTTAACGAAGCGTTTTTCTTGGCCACTTCAGGAAGACCTGGCCCTGTGTTGATTGATATACCGAAAGATATTCAGCAACAGCTTGCCATTCCTAATTGGGATCAACCGATTAGGTTATCTGGTTACATGTCTAGGTTGCCGAAATCTCCCAATGAGAACCATTTGGAGCTTATTGTGAGATTGCTTTTGGAAGCTAAGAAACCGGTTTTGTATGTTGGTGGTGGTTGTTTGAACTCTAGTGAGGAATTGAGGCGTTTTGTTCAGCTCACTGGTGTTCCTGTTGCTAGTACTTTGATGGGCCTTGGTGCTTATCCCATTGCTGATGAGAATTCTCTTCAGATGCTTGGGATGCACGGGACTGTTTATGCAAATTATGCTGTGGATAGGTGTGATCTTTTGCTTGCGTTTGGGGTGAGGTTTGATGACCGTGTCACTGGGAAGCTTGAGGCTTTTGCGAGCCGGGCTAAGATTGTTCACATTGATATTGATTCGGCTGAGATTGGGAAGAACAAGCAGCCTCATGTGTCGGTATGTGCGGATTTGAAGTTGGCGTTGAAGGGGATTAATAGTGTGTTGGAGAGCAGAGTGGCTGGGGGGAAGCTTGATTTTAGAGGTTGGAGGGAAGAGCTGAATGAGCAGAAACGAAAGTTTCCTTTGAGTTACAAGACTTTTGAGGAAGAGATTTCTCCTCAGTATGCTATAGAGGTGCTTGATGAGTTGACCAACGGAGAGGCTATTGTGAGTACTGGAGTTGGGCAGCACCAGATGTGGGCTGCTCAGTTTTACAAGTACAAGAGGCCTAGGCAGTGGTTAACATCTGGTGGTCTTGGTGCCATGGGGTTTGGATTGCCGGCTGCCATTGGTGCGGCGGTGGCTAACCCGGGAGCGGTTGTGGTTGACATTGATGGTGATGGAAGTTTTATCATGAATGTTCAGGAGCTGGCCACTATCAAGGTGGAGAAGCTCCCAGTTAAGATATTGCTGTTGAATAATCAGCACTTGGGTATGGTTGTTCAGTGGGAGGATCGGTTCTACAAGTCTAATAGAGCACACACATATCTTGGAGACCCCTCCAATGAGAACACCATATTCCCAAATTTCTTGAAGTTTGCAGATGCTTGTGGGATACCATCAGCACGTGTGGCCAAGAAGGATGACCTCAGAGCGGCAATTCAGAAAATGTTGGACACCCCTGGTCCGTATCTTCTTGATGTCATTGTGCCCCATCAAGAGCATGTCTTGCCCATGATTCCTAGCAATGGAACCTTCCAGGACGTTATAACTGAGGGTGATGGCAGGACAAGTTACTGATTTCCTAAGCAAGTTTATCTTCATGGTGGTTTTGTAAGATAGTAATCTAGTAGCTTTTGAAGTTTTGTGATCATGCTGGCAACTAGGATATGTAAGATAGGATGCTTGTTTTTCTTTACTAAGTTCCTTTCTTTTACTAAATTTATATCCCCTACTACGCTGATAATCAGTACTAGAAATATTCTTTGTCAATTATATCTCTCCGTAGTTATTTGGTCGATTGTTACTGAAACTGTATTGAAATTATCTTTCATGGTTACTTAGTGAGGAAAGTACTAACAATAAGAATTCTGAAGCAAATTTCTTTGTACCAAGGCAGAACTGGCTTCTGAATATGAATAACTATTTTCCTTTTTTAATTTTAAATTACCGCAATAATCAAGTTTTGAAATCTAACACTGTGTGGAAGGCATAAAAGTGAGAAGACTGGAAAGGAAAACGGCCAATCTTTCATTTCTTTCACTGTTTGATATGACTTGAAAAGTGGAGGAAGGAAAAAAAAATTAGTTTTTGAATTCTGAAGATGAAACCCCTTTCCATTTTTGGGTTTGGCTTGAGTAGCTCCCGTGTTCTAGAAACGTCATGATTCTTTAGTAAGTTTTCTTCAATGGAGGTCATTGTGGTTGCGTGGTTGCACTTGATGGCAAACCAAGTAAAAATGTGTTCTTCATCCCACTGGTATTTTAAATTATAGTTATCATTTTTCTTTTGAACACATTACATCAGTTGGTAACAGTACAAATAACAAGAATAAACCGCACCCATTACTGCTAGTATCTCCACGTTATAGAAATTTGGAGAGAAAGATGTAAGAAATAAGGAAAAATTAAAGTTATTTAATTTGAGTAAAAAGAAATAAGTGAAAAAAGATTTTATTAATTATTAATATTTTTTTAATTTATTAATATTAATATTTTTTATTATTGTTTAGTATTAATATTTTAAAAAGTATATTTATAATCGATTAGTAAAAAAAATTATTTTAGTCTTATTTTACATAAAATATTCAGTTATATCACATTTCTACATATTTTTTCCTGTGCCAAAAGTTTTCATTTTTTTTTCTTTTTCATACATTCACTTGTTCAAATTATCACACATTCAATTATGACAACTATAACGTATATATGAATAAAAAAATAATATGACTTGGTTATATGAACCTACAGTTCCATCATTCTATTAATTTGAAGTTAATGCACTGATTATTCTAAAAAATCAAGTCAATTACTTTACTTTTTTTCTGTCTTTTACTTTGATAAATTTAAACTTGTTAAAATTATACTAATCTTAAATAGTATTTAGACGAATTTTAAATATAAAAAAAGTGGTATTTGAATTTATAATCGGAAGATAAAGCAATAAATAGTATTTTGACAGGAATAATAAATTATTAAATGGTGTTGGTGAAGTAAGAAAAAAAAGAAAAGAAAAGAAGATGCAAAACGTAGAATGTAGATGTGTGGATGAAGTAGTAGCTGAGTAGATGATTGTAATGCGAATGAATGAATGTGGATAAGACTTTCTTCTCTTCTTTTATTTCCAATCAATCACTGCCACGTCATCGCACACGGATTCTCATACCACCAATCCAACCAACCCTTTCTTTAAGAAATTTCTTTTTCCTCTTTCGCTATATTTTACCGAATCCACTTAAAACAATATTATTCATTTCTTTATGAAGAATAGTGAAAAGTATTTTTTTTTTATATTTATTTTAAGTAGATCATATTATTATATTTATAAATTCATATATGAAATGGAAGCATTTGGAAATAAGTTGCCCAAAACATCATTATATTATTATTATTATTATTATTATTATTATTATTAATATACTTTTCTCATCAATCTTTATCACTATATATTTAAATCACTTTTTGACTTTCATATCATTATAGATCTAACGTTACCTTTTCATCTTAATCTACATTTCTAGTTAGGATAGAATTGCCACGTTGATATGACTCACCTTTTTACTCTTCCTGTTGCACCATCTATTCTATATATATCAAACCATGATTCACTCTTTCTTCCTATCACTGTCTCTTCTCTAAATCTCATTCTTCATCTCCAGCTATTTCCATTGCTGATTTGTGGTACATTCTACACTCTCTCGAGTTCTTATTTTTATGTTCATGCGGATGATCATTTATTATTGTTCAAAAGTTTATAGTTTTTTCCTGTTGTTCTGCAGTGAATTACCATACTGATTTAATTGGTGCATTTCTTTGAGGAAAAGAAACAAGACTTGTGTCATTGGAAGTTAATTGATAGACAGAGGTAAATATGTTGGGAATTTTCAAGGAGAAGTTGGTTAATGCACCCAAGGAGCTGAACAGTCCGGCTTCTTTGAATTCATGCACTAAGCCTAAGCTAAGTCATGAAATCCTGAAGGATTTCATGTCCTGCAATTCCTCCAATGCTTTCTCCATGTGCTTTGGGAATGATGCTTTGCTAGCCTATTCCCCCTTAAACAACCCCTCTACTCATCAGAGGTAAGGTTAATTTAATTGGCTTTGAGATATGGCATTGCTATTGTTATGATCAGTACATTCCCTTTTCGATTTTCAGATTTCATGGCAGATTGTTTAATGAATCTATTGTTTGAGAAATGTGTTTATGAATTATTGAGATCTGTTGCTAATACAAAAGAAAATTGTGTGACAGGTTGTTTAGTGGTTTGGATAACATATACTGTGTTTTCCTGGGTGGTCTGCACAACATTAGCAAGCTGAACAAGCAGTATGGGCTATCAAAGGGAACAAATGAGGCCATGTTTATCATTGAAGCATATCGGACACTTCGAGACAGGGGTCCATACCCTGCTGATCAAGTCCTCAAAGAACTTGAAGGCAATTTTGGATTTGTGATCTATGACAACAAGGATGGAACAGTTTTCGTTGCATCTGTAAGTCTCTTTCCTTGATCTCTACAGGTCATTTATGTTGGGAATAGAAAAGGAATGTGTGAGTTGATTTGGCAATAATGTATAACATAATATGGTGCTACTAATTTTTGTGGACTTACCCTCATGTTATTTGTGTTTGATCAGGGTTCCAATGGTCAGATTGGCCTCTACTGGGGTATTGCAGCTGATGGGTCGGTGGTAATTTCTGAAAATCTGGACCTTATAAAAGCAAGTTGTGCTAAATCATTTGCACCATTTCCAACTGGTACGTAAATTTGATTTCTCTTTACCTTTGCAAAATCATGTTTTGTAATTTAGCATTTGGAAAAGTTATAATCAATGAAGGATTCTGTAATGTCAGCAACATTGATTCTGAACCACCATCGAGATTACATTTTTTTGTCAAAGTAATACAACTATAAGATATTTGCAAAGTTAAATGGGACTAATAGAAAGAGAACCTACATTTCAAAGAGTGACTAACGCATAACTGGGGTTGGAATTGCAGGGTGTATGTTTCATAGTGAACATGGTCTGATGAACTTTGAACATCCAACAAGGAAGATGAAAGCAATGCCCCGAATTGATAGCGAGGGGGTAATGTGTGGGGCAAACTTCAATGTTGACTCTCAATCAAAGATCCAAGTGATGCCACGTGTTGGAAGTGAAGCTAACTGGGCAACTTGGGCTACTAACAAGCTTGGCTGATTTAATCATATTTCAAAACTCCATTTTAAGGGAGTAACCTAATATGATGGGAGTGACTCTTTGCTTTTAGCCCTTTTGGGATATCTAGTTTTCTCGTTTGGTTCCGTTAATGTGTACATATTCATGCGTCAATGTTGAACATGACTTTGGTAATTTCTAATATGAATAACAAAGAGTTTTAGTTTTTCACTTTTAAATTCTTCGTCTGTTATTTGTTTTCCTTATTATGTTATTGAATCTTTGTTCACAAAATGAAGCGGGGTAGAAGATAATCAAGCACACATGACGTGTATATATTTGTTCCATTGAATGTTTATTTGTGTTTCAAGGCAAGAAAGAACTAAAAGTGTAGTATAAATAAATTAGAAGGTGTGTGTTCTGAAACATCAAAGAATGAGATCTTACAGCAGGTTCAGTGTTTCGAAGTTAAATGTTTATTTGCATAGGAAGTATTCAGGGATGATTCAATCACAATCACTATTTTCACAGACTAAAATATACATTCAGTCTTTGGATTAGATGATGGAATCCTCATGTCCAACCAGCCAGCATAAAATTCGCATCCACTCATCAAACCATTCATCCACCCATTCACAGTGCAAGGTCTGATTGGTCACCATTCTATCACAAAATGTGCTCAATCATCAGACAAACTTAGATAAACAAAGAGCTGAATGAGTAACAGGCCCAATCAACCATGTGTATGAATAAACAACAATATGCACTATGCACTACAATATGCACTATGCACTTTGAGAATTCAAAACAACCTATACTACATATGTATCATCAAAGAGTGAAATACAATCACAAAGTAACCTTAATCTCTGAAAGTGGAAAATATTAACAATCTAATTTTTAACATATTTTTTAAACATAATCTTTAATATGTGCAACTTATAAAAATACACACAAAAAAATTGCATAGATCTCATTTATTATTTAATAAAATCCATCATGATTTTACGGTTTCTAATATATTTTAACTACTATATACTCCTTTCTTGAATGCTTTTGGTCTCTACTGCTACATTTGAAGCTTATCACTTTCGCACTATACAAAAATGTTGCACAAATTTAGGTAGGAGAAAGGTATGTGCAGTGTAAATTCACTAGAGATAGCTCTGGAAAAAAAAAAACAAGGTTTATGGAATGTTATAGTACATATAAATAGGACAATGCACACATCGATAATTTAGAAACAAAGCCCACCCCTTTTATTCATCCCATGGAACGTTATCAACATCTTTTAAGTCTGATTTACACATAATTCATTGGCACTACATATAAATACTTTGCGTTTAACATTTTAGTCACCAAATTTTACCAACAAAAAAGTAAAGAAATAGAAAACCATATAACAAATCTTGTAAAGAGATGGAGTGGCCTTTGATAGTGAAAACTATATAGGTTACAAATGAAAAAGACATGCATTTCTGTGCACTAGCAGATTGGTAACCTTTAAACCCCAATGGAAGGTAAGCGGATATTATTCTCCAAGTTAGATCTGAATTTGATAGTTACACTTCAAAAACCACAAGTATATATCTTCTCAGTGCAAAAATTCATGTATTAAAGGGTTCTACTATTGATCAGTGGCAATGCAATCATAGAAGAAACGACAAGCAAAAACAAAACCTTGAAAATACAGTGGGCCAAGTACCACACACTGTTCTACTAAACAGGAACAAATATGAGAAGACCATGTGAAGTATAAGCCCACAGATAAACGATCCTTGAGGTATATAATAGTAACAGAATATCATAATATCAATAAACAACTCTGCAACCAGAATTCCTTATGGCCCAGGAGCAAAGAATGATTCTCAACAAGTGGTGGAGATGAATCTTAGCCAATTAAATCCATGTTATATCATTCCAACACATGCACATATACATATCCACAAGAATCTTCCATCACATTCTGTCTGTTCAACTGTGCTGGAGCAGACCCCATATCCATAGTAGTCCCCATCACAAAGCACTCAGAAACCATTAAAACAATACAAAACAAACAAAATTCTCTATACTTGTCAATAGTGCTAAGCTGCTTGCATATACTAATGTAACATTTTATTACAGGAAATGATAGAGATGAACAGGCAAAATCATTGGGTTACAGTTAATTGGACCGCTTGCTTGAATCTGAAGCTGAAACTAAAATAAGACAGCTCCAAATACTTCTCCTTGTAAGACTTATAAGTGCAGAAAGAACCAGTGGATAATATGATCCCTCTGAAAGCAAGAACACTTTCTATTCCGTATGAAACACAAACACCACAAATAACTAATCTATGAACATTGGTTACTATGTTTTGTTATATATTTCCTCTTGTCAGGGTTTGATATCAGAATCATCCCAGGGATTATTTGGATCAGTTGAGACCAACGAATCAATGTCCTCCCAACTCCAATAGTTGGACATTTCCAAACCAGAACTTGTAGCTGCTATCTCCCATGGATGTGCGCTGGTGCCACCACTAGTGCTGGGCATTATACTGTTGACGGTTGGTTCCTCCATTATTTTAAACTCTTCACCGTAGTTATATACACTTGAGGATTGCAAAGAGTTCGATATTGCACATGTGTTTGTGCCAAAAGAGTTTGAGGTCGTGAAGGGGAAAAGAAGGCTTTGGTTTTGAGGAGAAGGCACAGTTGACCTCAGAAAGATGCCATTGCCAATACCAAAGTCCTTGCCTTCTGAAACTTTGTTACTCATTAGATTCTGTTGTGGCAGGCACAAAGATGGATAGAGAGGGGAAGGTGTGGTTTTGTGATCATCCACTGCAAGAGGAGGAATTGTGATGTGGGTACTCAACTCACCATCATCCATGTTGGCATTTGACGTGGTGGTTGTAGCTGTGGATGTGGTTGGAGTTTTTGATTTCTTGACTCGCTTATTCTTCCTACCACCACCAACAGGAACGTTGCGCAGAGTTCCACCTTTAGTCCAGTGCCTCTTGCAAGCTCTGCAGAAATGGCGAGGCTGCGACTTGTTGTAGTTGTTGTAGTAACAGAATTTGGTGTTAATGGAATCACATCTTGGACACTTCAAAGGCTCTGATGGCTGAGTTTGTTGCTGTTGTTTCCTCATTGGAGGAGGCTTTGGGAGCTCCAAGTTTTGAGCCTGCAACAAGGTCTGGTCCCAATCAAGCCCTCTATTAGAAACCTGCTTAGTACTCAAGCCCATATCTTAAAGTCACCCCCTGAAAGCACTAGTAACAGGAAAGAAAAAAAAAAGCTTTATGTTATATGCAAATAGATGAGAAAGGTGGCAATTTGGCAAATTTTATCCCTTTGATCGAGATGTGAGAAGAGAAATCAATCTGAAGGATAACAAGGGGATCAGATTGCTGCTTATAGCCCAAACCTTGCGAAGGTCTAAGGAAATTGGTGACAGGGAGTGGTTTGATTGAAGGAAAGGCCTAGGAAGCTGAGAAGAAGTGATCATGTCTTTTCTCTAATCTGTCTATATCTAATACCTATTTATGACCTTATCTATCTGTAAAGAATCAATAATTATAACAAGAAGACCAGAAAAAAATTACTTGAAGTGGTGTGTGGTGAAAGGGGGGGGTGCTACTTGTTGTGGGGGAGTGGTAGTAGTGGAGGAAAATGAAATCACATAAAACTTATGCAGGCTATAGTAACAAGTTCAATTTTGGTTCTCTCCACACAAGTATTATAAAAGGGGAAATGAGGAGATGCTTAACCCCTAAGGTGAAGGTGGGTGGGTGGCACGTGGACGGTTTTAGGCCATTGATAGTGCTTTGTGTTTTGGCTGTAAAAGGAACGTAGATGTGCATGATGCTGTGCTATAATAATTTAAGTAGCAAACTTGGCCACCAATACAAACACAAAGTTGGCAAAAAAGAAGGCAAGTACACTACGGTCATGTTTTTCTTAAGTGATTGACATTACAGGAAAGGGAAGTATGGTAATAGTGGGGCCTGAGATTCTTAGGAAGGTTAAAAACAGTTGGCCACAAATGGTTTCTTGTGGGACACAAGGGAAAGAATGCATGTATCAGTGGTGCTGTTCTATGGACCTATGTCATGTGATTACATGTTGTAAGTTGGGTATATTTGTATGCAACATGCACGTGTACCTCTCATGTCTTTGCTCTATTCATCTTCTTGATTCAACCATTTGCTTGGTGCAATTTTATTTAAAAGGAAAACAAGGTTTCGGCTCGTGGTCACGTATAATTTGTTCTTTACAAGAAAACTGAATTTGTAATTGCTATTATGCTTACTTTTTTTCAGCATGGTGTACTTTTCGGTCTAGTGTTCTTGTTCAGCATTGGAAATTGAAGGGTTATGTACTTTCCCTACCTGCTGATCACATATTTTTTAATCTCTTCAAGTGGGTGTTTGAAACTCAGAGACTGTGCTGTGTTCTCTTTCAATCATATGTGTACCTGTGTGTCTTTGAGTCCAATATCTAGTCATCTTCTGATCGAACCAACCAAAACTTTTAACTTAAATTATATTATCATATCCTACAAATCTATTTATATATAAAATTTTCATTAAAATATGTTGATAGAGATATATTTATTGAAGTATGTTCAGATATCTGTCCTAAAACAGTGTAAAAACAATTGAAAAATCAGAGAGTTTTAAAAAAACTAGTGGAAAGTGTCATATTTGAATGTCTTGACACGAATTCATACACAGTGGATTGATACCAGCTGACACTTGTGGGCAAAGAATAATCCAAGTGTCTCACACAAACACAATGATAGGACACAGGCTCGATGATGTGAATTTCAAACCAATTACTTCAAAATTTTAGTTTCAATGATTTGATTATCACAATGATTCTGCTTTTTCTTTGGTTGCCCTGATACATAACTTTTTCTTCCGAAATCTCCTCACAGCAGATAGATTTTTGTTGAATAAATTAATTGAAGATACTATTATGCACATGTTTTTTCATCATTTTGCAAGTTTTTCATTTCTATCATTTCCTAATTTTGTATTTTGAGATCACCAATCAAAGAAAGTTAAGGGAAAAGGATGGGTGGAGTAATATATTTCAGGCATGAATGAATGAAATGCTAAGACTTAATCACACAATAATAATATTTCCAAGTTGGAGGTGGTGGCAGTCACAAGATTAATTATTATTGGGAATAAGAAACCAACAGCCACATGCACATGTATCATTAAGCCACGAGTAGGGTAAGAAAAATATTAGAAATAAATGTGTATGGTTGCATTTACAATTTTAAAAGATGGGTTTTGATAATAAACTAAAGTGTCTTAAGGAATCAATAACAATGAAGTAGATTGATATTATTTTTTAATTATTACTCTTAAACTAGTGAATGAAGGTGGGTTGATTAGGTAAAGAGTGTGGTGTGATGAAGTGCTAAAAGACAAAACAAAGAATGTTTGTCGGTCAAATAAGAAAAGGAAGCAGCAAGTTAATTTTAAGTCACTTAACTCCCAAGAGAGTCAATTTGGTACAAACAAGGACATGTTATAAGGTAGGTTCTCCAAACAATTTTTAAGAAAAAAAAAATATTGAAAAATATATATAATAACTTTTTTTATAAGTTTAAATTAATTTACATATCAATTGGTTTATAAAAAAAAATTATAGTTTTATTTAAATATTTTTTGAAAAAATTTCGTTCAAAATTTTATAAGATTAAAATATATATATATATAAATAAAATAAGAGTTGAATATTTGAAAGTGATAAGATATTTTACATTAATTTAATATCATACTTGATTATAATATATATAAGTAAAAATCTAAATATTATATTTTAAATTAATTTTAAAGATAAATTAAATATTATATATCATAATCTAATTATTAACTGATCATAAAGTGTATAGTCTTCAGTCTCATGTTAATATTTTACTATATAGAGCCGATTATATATAAGATTTATAAAAAATTATTTTTAGATTTTTTTATTTATTAATAATACTCTCTCTTTATGTTTTATTTGTCAAAATATGTTTTTTATTAGTAATACTCTCTTTTTCTGTTTTGTTAGTCAAAATATCTGAAAAATAGTTTTTTCTTTTTTTTGTAATTATTTTTGTTGATTATTTTGGTTTTCTCTTTCGTGAACATACTAAAACATAACAGGTGGAGCCAGGAAACACGTGGGTTTAGTTTGGGAATCAATGGTGGTTATTTAATGGCGTTGATTATCATAAGAAAGAAGGACACGTGTTGCGAAATCAGGGGGCATATGGGTCACTTGATTGAACCATTTGGGCCATTGATGCTTTCAAGAACATCGAATGCGACTGCCACTACCATGTTTCTACATCTTATCGCCAAATTTCACATTTTCCATCATCATTCCATTATTTGAAGGAATATATCTTAATTCTTGGTTAAAATTATCTCTCAATTTAAATATAAATAAAAATATTTAATTTCATACCAATTAAGAATGTTAACTAAGCTTATCTCATTATTTTATTTCGTAAATTAAATAGATATATTTTTGAATTACTTTTGAGAATATTTTTAAAGTTAGTATTACTAAATATGATTAAGTTAATTAATATATATAACGTTATAATCAAAATAAATAAGAAAAATAGTATGGTGTAAGTGTTTATAGAAATAAGTGGAATGTGGAGGCAGAATTATCAGATGGAATTTTTGTTTTGAGGTTTTGATTAGAACACGAAACTCATATACTTATTGTCTGATTGATGAAAGAACGGTGAAATTTACACTAACCATGCCATTTCAGAATATTTTAACTAAAATCAATTATATACTGTGGATGATCACAATCATCAAATAATAAATATAAATCTAACTAAATTTAATAAAACTCATCTTAAATCACTAATCAAGATCTTTAACGATAAAATCCAAACTAAATTATCACAAGTTCGGAAAATATACCCTTTCTACTAGGTTTGTATTTCTGTTTTATTTCATGTTTTAAAGAATTATTTAATTAAAATTTCAGAAAATGCAAATCGGAGTAGGAATAATGAAAAAAAAAAAGAGTATCTCTTCTACAACCTGGTGAACAGATGTTTAAATTCCGTAAAAAAAATAATATTAAATATAATTTATCAACCTGCTTTAATTAATTAAAGATGTAGGTAAATGAATTATATGTGTATGGGAATCACATTCATGTCTGCATTGGGATTATTTAGGCAAGCATTTTAGGATTCATTAAATGTAAAGTTATAATTGAAGTCCCTTTAGACAAGTTTCAATACGCTAAGCTCCTTAATCAAATTATAAAAATTTCCCACAAGAAAAAATATCAATGCTTGCAAAAAGTGATCAGTACATCCAGGACTAATATGGTATAAAACTTACTATATTTTCTTTTTTCTCATATTTTTATCCATCTCTATTTCTCATTTTATTTCTTATTATATCATTCAAATTATACAATTTTTTAAATACTTTCTCTTTATTTTTCATTTGTTTCTACCTTACTAAACAATTAAACATTTTTTTTACAACTTATTTATTCTTAAATTTCATACTCCCAATTTCTCTCCTTAAACTCAAACAAGAAATTACTTCACAATCAAACTCTTCCTTTGAGGCTATCATTTTTTTTAAAACAAAATATAAAAAATATACAAATTGATAAATTTAAAAATTACTTTAAAATAATATAATATTTTAATCATTCTTTATATCTAAATTGATCATTGAATTTTTTTTTTACAATAATAAAATACTAAATTCACATTTTATATAATTTAATCCTTTATATTTAAAATTTAATATTTTTTACAAAAAAATAATATTTTTTAATATTAAAGACTATAAATTTAATATTAATTAAAATTTAAAGACTTAATAAACTTTTACAATACAAAACTGAAACTTCGATGACAATGAAAATTTGATTGAAATATGTTGAAGACACTGATTGTACGAAGAAACATTAACGTCAGTCATTATGTGCAAGTAGCGGTCAATACTAACAAAACAGCAGAGGAGTATTGTAAAGGCTTAGTAGGATTCAAGGTATTAAATTTTCAATTACCACGTGCTCTGCCTAGAGTCATAATTCTATTATATAGTCGTACATATATATATATTTCTCTTATCCAAAACATTAACATTTACCTTCCAGGCAATAATAATAATACATTCGCGTTAAACCGCTGCTAACAACATATTCTCAGCTCATGGAATGTGAGAACTGTCCCATTTCCAGTAATAGAAACGAACAAGGCGCACTCTAAAACTTAAAATCTTTCTTCTTTGACTTGCCCTCCTTTTCTTGCATCTTTCTTTTCCTCTTCTTCTCGTTCTGCACCAGATAACATTAATTATAAGTCACATTCGCAAGTAGAAAATCCAATATGCATGTCTTTATAATAATGATTTTAAGGGTGAATGTAACACACCTCTGCAACCATGTCACTGAAGTCTTCACGCTGACTACGCAACTTCTCTTCCTCCCTTGCTTCTTCGTACCTGTATTCAGTAGAGGTAAGAAATCACTGCTTTAAACCTAACACAAGTAACCAACTCTAAAAAATTAGACAAGATAAAATTCATACTTCGCAGGCAAAACATTTTCCATTGCTTCCAACTCTTCCGGCTGTAAAGTGACATCCACTTTATCTGATTTCTGACCTCTAAGCAAATCAACCTGAAAGTGACATAACCAGAACGCGTGAAACAGGCTACCCTTCACAACAAATAGCATCATCATAAACAGCCAACCACAAGAAGTCTTACCCTTTTAGCACCTGACTTGTCCTGTGCGCCAGTGCCAACCACATAACTGCAGAGAGGAGAAAAAACGTGGCAACTCAACAGAGAAACAACCGTGGAGGAAAAAAAATTATGCTATTCAAATACTAGAAAGAAAAAGGTAGGTGCAAGTATTGCATACGTGTGTGTGGTTCCAAGCAAAGTTCCAGGAGCAATTTTTTCTTCCTTCTCTTCAAGTACCTATATAGAAAACAACAAACGATAATTACATAACAAGTCAAATCAGAAGTAAAGGCTGACGAAAAACAGCAATAAAATAGACTCACTTGATAAAGAGGCCTCTCAGGCTCCTTCCTCTGTTGCTTCCGGAGGTCAATAACATCAGGTGTTTCTACTCCAGTGGGAGTGCTGAGGTAAAAAATGTAAAGGAAAAGAATCAAGGGCTGAGATGAAAGGAAAGGTACATCCAAATTATATAATCAACCCACCACCAAAAAAAACTCTTCTCAAACCAATCCACGCACATACACCCAAATTATTAAAGGTAGAATCATATGCACAAAAATGGTACAAGAAATTTACATTTAAAGATCTTTTAACTATTTTATCCATAAGATTAGTTCATTGAGTGCTAAATGATCCTTATAGATATATTTACTATCAACCAATCATTAATTGTAGTGATAACAATTGCAAAACTGAAATGTTAAATGTTCAAATGAAATTCTACGAAGCCATTTTACAAATTCTTAACCATCATTTTTTGCTAAATGTTTATAAATTCTAGGAAGCCATTATATAAATCCTTACCCGTCATTGCATTGTTTTTCTTTTTCTTAAATGTTTAAGAGCTGGTAAATGCTTGGTTATGATTAAATCTTTTGGGCAAAAATCTATTCTGTTCATAAGATTTAAGTGTTTTGTTTAACACAATTAGTTAATCCAAAGACATCTAATCATATGCCACATCATTTGTAAATGATTTCACAAGCTATTTATCACGGACAATGGGAATGCGGATCACCCAAAAAAATGTTAATTACTCTTAGCAGGCTGAGGTAATATACAACACCCATGCGTCCATCATAATATATAAACAAGAAAATAAAATGGTAAAAGAACGGTACCTTGACAGGCTATCAACTGACTGAATACCATCTTCAAGTTCCTCCTCCTCCATTTCTTCTTCTTCTTCCTCCTCCTCCTCCTCTTCTTCCTCTTCCTCCTCCAAGTCTCCCCAATGTTTGGTTTTATCAACTGGTTCTTCCTGCATTGTCAAAACACTATGTAACAAAAATGGAATACCATAATGAATTTAATAACCCTTTTTTAGTTTATATATTGTCCCAGCCTTATGTAAAATTTATTAATTTTATTTTTGTCACCAAAAGAAAGATTTCATTCAGTCAATGACATGACTGTCTCTTGAGAATAAAATGAGATATGCAATCCTACGTAAAATTCATTATCATTATTTCTCACCCAAAGAAAGATTGCATTCAATCCATGACAGAACAGTCTCTTAAGTGTAAAATGAGAAAAATGTTTTTTCCAATCACAAGAAAGGTGTTAAATATAAAACCATTAGTGTGTCTTCACCCAACAGCTCAAGCTTTGGAATTCTTGGTTCATGACTATGTCCATCTAAAGCTCTGCCCACTTGATCAATGAGTTTAATCCCAGTCATCCTAATTCTTATAAATAAAAGTCAAATTTCAGCATAGGAGGGTAGGGTGGGTGGATGAGTTCATGATATGAGGAATGGTGGCAAGCAATATGACTTTTATATACTGTTAATTTTCGCACTTCTCTCGTTTTCATTTCTACAATGTTTGCCATATTAAAACACAGGATAAGAACACAAAACAAAATTACACATCAACAGAAACAAGAAACAAATTCCATAAGTCTTAAGGTAATTCAACTCTGGCCTTAAACCAAACCTCATAGTTAGGCTGTTCCTGTTGTTGAACACCAAAAACATCTCCATATAGTGGGCGTCCATACTGTTCGCATGAAAACAAGTAAACAGGTCAGTGAGATAAATGAATGGGAGGCTCTTCGCTGAAGAAAAGAATTCAGGGACCTATCAATTTTTAAAAATGATGAAATAAACAGTTGATATGTAAAAATATACTTCATCAACAGGAGGCTTGCCCCATCCACCAGGATGATAACCAAAGCTAGCTCCAGCGGGGATAGGAGCATTCAATCCAGGGATCTTCAGATGAGGGTATGATGGTGGAGGACCATATCTCTGAAAAAACATACTTATGGTCATATGGCGAGGAACAGAATAATATGAAAAATGCACCAGAAGTCAGAAAACATGTTCTTACCTGCATATTAATAAGCCAAGGAGGAGGAGCACCCTCAGGCATCCCAAGAGCTTCTTTCAATTCATGAGATAACATGCCAGGTTTCATCTCCCTCAACTTCACCTGTGCACCAACCAATGACATAACATAAAAATAAGAGCCTTTTCAGTAAAAAAATATGCTTAAATAAAATCTAATAACCAAGTTAAAACTGGTCAGGATGCTAGGAACCCTGACACTCAAAACAATCAATGAACGCCTCTATTAAAAGGTCAAAGAAATTCGAACTCTTAGACCAGAACTTCAAATTGAATGCTTATAGAAGTTCAAATCGAAACCCCAAAAAAATCATAACATCCTACCAAACAATATTGCAAATGAAAGGAGAAAAAGACACTTATAACATTTCCCCGCCCATAGTATATAGAAAGAAAAGCAAAAGAGGGGCTAAATGGGCCTAAGAAACAAGCCCTTGTTAAGATTCTCAGGGATCAAGAAAAGAAAAACAGGTTCACTCTTGAATTTATTACTGAACCAAAAGAAGCAAAACAGATTACAGAAAGAAGTTGTCTCCTTTCACACTGGATAACCCAGTCACCACAAACTAATATCTCAAGATGATCCCACTAAAACAGAAAGTCTATCTGTAAACATTATATATAACAGAAAAGGATAACAACTAACTGTCACTCAACCTATACAACAAAAGCTTCATTCCTATTTTAAACTTCTTCCTATAATAAACTCGCCAGACCTTCACCTCAACTGGAACATGTCTTGTCTAACAGCCTGCTTGTTTATGAAAGAAAGAAACATGTAGCAGCAGCTGAGAGGGAATTAGAAGAGATAGAAAAGGGGCATAACAGAATGGACAGCTGACAGAGAAAGGTTGGAGGGAAGGATACTCAAATCATACAGCAAGAGAGGGGAGGGTATAGTGGAGGTGAGGAGCAGATTGAGGTGGGATCATTTGTGGGTGGCTAGGTTGAGTAGAGAACTGTCTTCTTCAGGGCGTTCCATAGTCTATACTTCTTAATTTCCATTTTTGCAAGGAGCTGTACTCCAATCATTGTTCTAGTTTTTATCCAATCTGATTTAGTTCATCCTTTGTTATATATTCAAATTTCCTTTCCATTTTTATTGGGTCATATCATCCACTTAATAGCTTTATTTGCTTCCATCATTCATAAAATTACCATTTTATCTAGGAGTGATACATGGAAATTCCTATCCTAAATACAGAAACGCACTATATTCCAGCCAACTCAATCACTTCATTGACTACCTATTGCTCCAAGTTAAAGACCTAATCCCACTAAAATAACAAGAACCATACTCTAACACTATCCTGAGTCATAACTTAATACAACAAAATTAAAACGAAAAATGTTACAACAGAAAAATAAGAACAAACAAAAACAGAAGTTGATAGCAGTTCAAATCTTCATATGACACTGTACCTCAAATTCTTTTCCTTCATGATACAGGTCTCCAAGAGAGGTCAGTTTAGGCTTTGTTTGGTATTTAAAGAATGCATCATGAAGAACCTAGCAACCAAGAAAAACTATTAGAAAGAATGAAAAAAGTTCTGGCACTTGAGTAGACAAAGAACCAATCAGGCAATGCAAATGGTGCAAAACACAAATGAAACCTGATAATCTATATCCATTTTCCCCATTTTTGGTTGCATGCGCTCCCTTTGCTTTTGTTTCAGCTTCTTACTATCCTCTTTCTCAATATAAGCCTGCATGAGACAACATATGCCAATTAAAAAACAGCAACTACAGCAAAGACTTAGGTAAATTAACTAAAAGACACACGTATAAAGATCACAGAGAAACTTCCAATACTATCATATGTTTAAGTTGTTGGGAACAAAAAAACTAAACAGAGGTTGTGAGAGGAAAACTACTTGTAGTACATGTGACTCTCACAAAGTTATCCATCAACATCCCCCATATTATCAATAGATACAACAATGAGTCAATAATATGTTGATTTGATTTTATGACAGACCACCAATACTTTGGAGGGATGCAAGCATCTTATCAAGACCAACAACAATCAATCCACCAAATATAAATAACAAAATTCTAAAACAGAAAGGAGCTTCTTCCCCAAATCAGAAGCTCATAATCTAACATCAGAAACAAAAACAGTAATAGCTTATGATAGTACAGAAAAATGCAGTTTCAAGGTAACAAATAGCATGTCAAATTTGTAAGTAAATCACGGATAATATTTAATTTATTTTTTAGGTCACTCCAAAAAATAGTCATAGCATGTAAACACATGATTTCGTGAAAAGCATACGCAGAAGATCATATTACCTGTCTGATTTTCTCAATTCCAGTGGCAGCAATGAAATCAGGAAGCTGAAAAGGTGGTTTCTCTATACCTCGTTTACCCTGACAAAACAAAAACAAAAAAAAAATAAAAATTGATGAGATATAAGAAATTCAAGTGGGTATACACTATGTAGTTGGCTAAGTTATATCAATCATAAAAATTGAAGATAAGAGGAATTCAGCCCAAGCATTAAGCCCAATGGAAAGGTATCTGAAAATTCAAAGCAGAACTATTAGCATCTTTGTCACAAATAAATGCCCATTTACATTATTTAAAAATGTCATATGATTGTAGATCCCCATTATGCAACATAATACAAGGTCCATATTCCCATTTAATCTAACAAAGATAATAAAAGAGAAATGACTCAAGGTTGCCCATTGCCAAACACCTACAAGTCCAGGATTGGTGATTGCCACAGCAGCTCCCCTGCAAGTACCACATACATACAGATAAGAGAAACCTTATCGACGTTATCTTCCTCACTCTATCACTACATCCCTCATGCAGGCTACAATTATCAGACATGCTAGCATTGCATCTTGAACCCATTATTATAAATTTAGAATGCAGATTAACCTGTAAAAATTTTCTCTTCTGGCACCAATGCCTGGGTACAGGTACAGTGTTCCGATAAGACTTCAAGAACACCAGCAACTTTGGGTCTGATGCAGTAGCATCCCACACCTTTAAAAAGTGGAAAATTAGAACAATTACATAACTTTTGCATGAACAATTTAAATCTAAGCATGCTACACAAAACGTTCCTACCTCTACAACATCTGGCCTGGAGCAAATTTGTTTTAGTTCAGCAATTTTCATCCTCCGTTGAAGCTGAACAAAAAAAATGAAACATTTTAGAATATTTATCAAAAAGGAAGACAATGGTAACAATTCAATAAACAGAAAAAAAAAAAAAAAAAAAAAAAAAATTGCTACACCTTTTTCTTCTTGTTAGAGATGCCTTTCTCTTTTTGCTCATTATCATTTTCTTCCTCTTCAGAATCAGAATCAGCCTTTTTCTTAGTAGCTGCATTTTCTTCCGAACCATCCTTCTTATCAGTATCCTAGTTGTATAATGATAAACCTTCAGTCAAACACAATAAAAAGAAGATGCAATGAGAAGAAAACAATTGAGACATAAGGACTACCTCCAACGCAGTAACATCAGTGAAACTAAATTTCTCAAAGATTTTTCTAAACTCTTCATCCATGCCTTCAACTAACTCAGCCTTCTCTGGTACGTACTCAATTTCAACTTGTTCAACAACCTGCAAACAAAGAAAAATAACGGCATAATATGTGCACTAATGACAGTATATCTCAAATGTCATCTGGGAAATTTCAATATATGATTAAACGAAACAATGATAAGATACGAGACATGATCTAATCACCTATTATTACATATACCTTCCAAAACAATAAAAAAATGACACAGTGCAATAATTACAGTAATTATTCCAGTTTAAGAACTTCAATTAAAGCAAAGTGAATTTGCAACCTAAGGATAAATAGTTCAATGTTTGGCACAAGAGAAATAATTCACATCCCATGTATATGAGCCATTTCTTGTCCAATACAGAGATCATTTCCTATCTTTTCTCTCCAATTCACTTTCAGCTAAGAAAGCCCTAGACATTCTATCACTCTCTACCAAAAGCTCTTAAACGCCAAGTTTAAGTACGAAAACCCTAATTTCGCTGCAATATTGTTGCGACAAAACGCAAATATAAACAGTAAGAATCTATCTATTCTTTCCGCCGATAAATCCATTATCGATTACAAACATCCAACGGAGTACGAACAATAACCAAAGCACTAAATCCTGAGGAAGTATTAAAATAACAGAAGTTAAATGGATGAGAACCTGATTTGAATCAGTGTTTTCTTTCGCGTCGTCACTCTCTTCGGCAGCGCTAGGCACCGACGCCTCAGTCGCTTTGTTGTTCTTCTTCTGCTTCCGGCGACGGCGACGGCGCTCGCTCTCCCGTGATTTCTTTACCGTGCCGGTGGAGTTGTTGGAGTTGGCAACGACGCCGCCGTTCTGGTAGGGAAGCGTTTCTGCGGCCATCGTTGAAGGGTTTTGCGGAGTCGAGAAATCCGATTAACAAGAGTTCAGTGGGAGGGATAACAATGAATCGGAGTGAAGAAAGATGAGAGAAACGCAGGAGAGGAAAATGGATTAATAATAACTTGGCACCCAAACAGTCTTCGAACCTGGGCACGTGGAACTGTGTGAGACATTTTGGGCTTTGACGTTGGGCTCCCCTTGTGAAGATGTGAAGGGAAATGTAGCCCGTGAAACTAGCCTAGTTTTGCATGGTCCAATCATTGTGGCGGCCCTATAATTTACCTATTGAACGACTACAAGTTAATATTTTAGTAAAATAAACTTATATATTTAAATATTATTAAATTTAATTCTTTGAATCTAATTTAGATTTCATATTTAAATTTTAATTTATTTTTTTTAATTATATCAATATATTTATTAAATTACTAAATACTTGTTGACTTATTTAGTAAATAAACTTTTACATATATTGACATTATTAAATTCTGTAAAATAATTTTTTTTCTTCCAAATATATTATTATATAACATTTTTTTTAAAATATTTATATTTTCTAATTAATTATCAATTTAGTTAATTAAATTTACGTAAATTTTTTTTATTTTTTATTAACTAAAATACTTTTAGATATTTTTAAATTAAAATAATTTTACGTATTATATTGTTTTATGTGTTGATTGTGTTTTATTTATTATGTAATGAATATTTTATGTTTGAATTTTTAAAACTAGAAATTAATTTTTTTAATATGTCACTAGAGTTTTCATTTTTTTTTGTTGGATTTAAGATTTTTTTAAATTTACAAAAATATAAATAATTTTTATTCATTTATATTTAATAATTTTAAATTTTTAATCAATAATATTTGATAATTATTGTATTATTATAAGTTATTTATTTTTTAAATCAATTCTGAGTTTTTATTTTTTTAATTTAAATAATCTTAATTTTTTTTGTCACTCTTCACTTTTCATTTCCTAATTCAAAGGAAGGGTAAATGAGGTAGTACAACGTTTTAAATGAATATAAGATGATTTACTAAAAAACTTTGTGATTCCAGAAATACCCTCGCCGACGGTGGAGGCCTCTTGAGACAGCTCAGAAATGAGCTAAGCGTCGGGATTCCACGCGGTACGGTGTCACTCTTTCCGTACGATGACGTGTCAGAATTTGAGAGGCGAGACCATGAGAAAAGGGCGAACAGCAGGACAAAACCTTAGACATGTTTTGCTTTTTTTTCTTTTCCCTCAAAATACGTTTCTTTGAAACGAAAGAAAAGTAAACAGTCCAAAGGCACACTGTGATGACCCCACTGACCCTCCACACGACAATGTGATAATTCATTGCACATCGTTTGGCCAAAACCCAAAGAGAACACATTTTTCCAATGGGGTGCCACTTTCTCCTCTTCAATTCTTCTTTTCCATTCAATCGCCTTCCTCGTTTCAGATCTAAGAGCTCAGCATAATAACCCTATTCACGTTACAGGAAAAGGAGCACCAATTGGTATTAGATTACATAGATATCTTTTTTCATTGTTGTTACTGTTTTTGTTATTGAATATTCAAGGGTGGGGGCGACGGAAGGAGTAGAATGAGGTTAGCTGGGGTCCAAGAAAATGGGAAGGGTAACGGAGATGCGGTATCTGAAATTCCGTTGGGGAACAGAACGAAATACATCAAGATGACATCTGATCCAGTTGAGGACGATGAAGTTCTGCAAAACAAGAAGCACGAGGCCAAGAAATATGTCATTGCATGTGCCGTTTTTGCCTCTCTCAATTCCGTGCTTCTCGGCTATGGTAGGTAATTCTAATTCTTTATCTTCGTTTTATGTCTAATTATTCGATTCCATTATTTTAGTTTAATTATGCCCGATAAATTCCACCATACGTGTCAATAAAAAAGTTCGAAAAATGAAAAATAAAAAATGATTTGATTAGGTATCGGCTTTTGCGGGACTTGATACTTGATTTTAGGACTTAGATAAGATAACTGTCTATCAAAGCGATGAATATAAAATCCAGGGCTTTTTGTGTAATTTTCAACAGCGGTTTTGTGTTTAAGGTTGGAACTTTTTCCATGGACGCTCAATATTCTAGAATTGAGATTGGCCACGGAAGAACGCTGTACAGGAAAAACATTTGGCATAATGGGAATATAATTCCCACTTCTAAAGCCATTATTGTGTTCATTTATGAATCTATGTGTGTGTTTGTGTGTATGATATGTGCTTTGCTCGAATAGGATGGGCAATTTTACAGTCAGACACTCAGTAACAATTGAATACAAAAATCCTTGTCCAACTATTAGATGAGAACCCATTGGTTTGAACCTTGTTTGCAACCATGTTGTATAATTTATTTTATGATATTGACTACGTGTACTATATATTAATTTATTTATGATATTGACTACATAAATAAAGTCGTTTATTTATGCTATTAATCGGGACCAAAACTAAGACCCTAGTTGGTTGTCTTTTATCATTTTGCAGATGTGGGTGTTATGAGTGGAGCAATTATATTCATTCAAGAGGATCTGAAGATATCTGAGGTTCAGCAAGAAGTACTTGTTGGGATTTTGAGCATAATATCCCTGTTGGGTAGTTTAGCAGGTGGAAAGACATCTGATGCCATTGGCCGAAAATGGACAATTGGATTAGCAGCAGTTATCTTCCAATCAGGTGGAGCTGTTATGGCTCTTGCTCCATCCTTCAAAGTATTGATGATAGGAAGACTCTTGGCTGGGGTGGGTATAGGTTTTGGTGTCATGATTGCACCTGTCTATATTGCCGAAATTTCACCTGCCATTGCTAGGGGATCTCTTACCTCTTTCCCTGAGATATTTATAAATTTTGGAATCCTTCTCGGCTACATATCAAGCTATGCATTTTCGAGGCTTCCAGCACATATAAATTGGAGAGTAATGCTTGGTGTTGGACTTCTCCCTTCGGTTGTTATTGCTCTTGCACTGTTTGTCATACCTGAATCCCCAAGATGGCTAGTGGTGCAGAATAGGATTGAAGAAGCTAGAGTAGTGTTGTTAAAGATAAATGATAGTGAGAAGGAGGCTGAAGAAAAGTTGCAAGAAATTCAGGTAGCTGCTGGGTCAGTTAATGCTGACAAGTATGAACCAAAAGCTGTCTGGAAAGAAATATTGTGCCCTACTCCTCCTGTTAGAAGAATGCTAATAACTGGTTGTGGAATTCAGTGTTTCCAGCAGATAACAGGCATAGACACAACTGTGTACTATAGCCCTACAATTTTCAAGAACGCCGGGATAACTGGCAACTCTCAGGTTCTTGCTGCAACAGTTGCTGTTGGATTCACCAAAACTCTATTCATCCTGATAGCCATATTTCTTATAGACAAACTGGGGAGAAAGCCTTTGCTTTACGCCAGCACAATTGGGATGACAATAAGTTTGTTTAGCCTGAGCTTGTCTCTAGCTTTTCTGAGTCATGCAAAAATTGGGATTGCATTAGCAATTCTTGCAGTTTGTGGAAATGTAGCTTCATTCTCAGTGGGACTTGGCCCCATATGCTGGGTCTTGTCAAGTGAGATATTTCCTTTGAGACTCCGAGCTCAAGCATCAGCTCTTGGAGCAGTGGGAAGCAGGGTCAGCAGTGGTGCAATCTCCATGTCCTTCCTCTCAGTGTCTCGCGCAATCACAGTAGCAGGAACATTCTTTGTTTTTGGCGTTATTTCGTGTTCTGCTGTTGCCTTCGTTCATTATTGTGTTCCAGAGACAAGAGGGAAGACTTTGGAGGAAATAGAAGTACTGTTTAAAGATGAAGATGATTTGCAAGAAAGTGAGGTGGAAATGAGAGATGTAGAGCGTCTGGTGCAGAAGTCATGACTTGGTGGTGGCACACCAAATCTTTAAACCAAATTCCTAGATATTCCAAACATGGTATTATACTCGTTTGGTTCTTTTGTAATAGCGGGCATTTCTGCTTTTACATCATAAAAGGATTTGTTATGCACGGAGGAACATGGTATATGTTTTCTAACAAAACAAGTAGAGATACTCCATTCACCCTATGTTGTCCCTCAAACCATCCGCACCAATATAAGCTCTATTATATCTTATTGTTTATAATCTGCATTAGATTATATGAATGAGTTCATACAGCTTTGTTTCATGAAACCATAATCGAAGATGAGTTATCCCTTTCGCATCACGAGATTTATGTGTCTATATTTATCTCCCTTCCCTATTTCATTTAAATATATTCACCTAGAATTGTCTTCTGCTAACTGAACTAGGAACTCATTTATCATACTACACGTGTTGATACATCCTTTGATATAATATTTATTTTGTTGCTTTACATGCACTCTCTCTTTAAAAACATGGGTCCACTGTTTATTTTTTTCCCTCTCTGCTTGTGTATATCACGAGTGTTGTTCTAGTTAAATAAATAAGTGAAGAATTGCAATCTGATTTTCATTAACCCTTGAACATAACCTAATTAGTTATCAACAACAAAATTTAGACTTGAAATTATAACAATAATTCACTTTACAAAAAAACTTATTTATGTCTCAGTTTTAGATTTGTCTTGAGTTTGAGTTTGTAATTGTCAATCACTTTAGTTTTGAAATTTTGAAATCTTCATTTTTTTTCACTAATTTTGTAAAAAAGCTAAGTCTTTTCAATTAATATTTAGGTTTGAAACAAATGAGTTTTGCAAGATTAAAACATAATGAGAGTTTTTAAAAAAAATAAAATAAAAGGTGAAGTCATTAATAATCATAATTCAATTACTGATATGGTAATTTGTTCATTTAAATTACAGTAGTTTGTACCAAAAGCGTACATAACAAATAAGACCTAGTAACACAAAGCACAAATCATATGTTTTATGCACAGTTCACAAATATTATCATGAGATTACATTGTTTTTATGTGGAAAAGAAATAAAATATATTTGTTAAGACGAGTATGAGTTAAAATATAGATCCTTAATTAAATAGTACAATATTACATTTAAAGAAATTATATTTTTTTAAAACAATTGTGTTTTGATAATATTTTTTATTTAATAGATAATCATTTTTATTCAATGTGATATTATATTCATCATGGTATTATTTATTGTAAAATATTCTGTTTTAAAATTTTTTGATTTAGGTGTTGTTGATTTGTTGAGTATACGTTTAACTTTTTTCTCAAAATAAACACACAGAGACCCAAATAAAGGCCTTTCACTCCTATCCTAGAAAAACCTTTAACGAGGGAAGGATGATGAGAGAGGACACAAGATAAAAGAATGTTGAGACCTCCAAAATATTAATAATATAAAGGCAAAGCAACAACCTCTTTACATTAATAGTCACATTGCATTTATGAAGATTATGTGGAATATAAGCAATTAAGAAAGAAATCTCCACATTGAACAATACTTACTACTTCAAATTGGGGAGATCTGGTTCTGTTTCCACTTATGTAATACAGTCATTAAGGTATCTATCAACAAAAGTTCAGTCATTAAGGCTTCTATTTTGTGGAATTATCTTTGCAATTTATATGATTGTGTAGTATATACATTCTTTTGTTATAGACTGTAAAAGGACAATAAAAATTACTATCATTAATATTATATTAATGATTCCATTGAGACTTAAAAGTTTCTCTGATTTTGTTACCAATCCCTCTAAAGATGTGAGTCGGCAAGAAATATGTGTTTGAACTAACAGTTGTTAATTTGAATCCTTAACACCTGAAAGTAGTAGGTCGATCACCTGTCTGCATGTGCCACGCTACTCTGTACAATACATGAAAAACACCCTTTTTGTGTCGTATCATAGACATAAATCGCACCTTAATCAACTACAGACCCTATTCGTGAACTTCCCATTGTTCAGTTTAGTTTTCTCCTTCAAAGATCTCTAGTACATGTTTGTTATCAGTTAAATGATTTTGAAAGTAATTTTACTTTAAACAATAAATCTTCTTTTGAGGTATAAACATATGCTATTAGTGAACCAAACATTTCATTGGTAAAAAATGTTAACATGAAGGAGCTGCTTAGTATCTTCCCAAACGTTCACAACAGATAAGACAAGCAAAGATGAAAGCCAGGAGAGTGGGACAGAAGGTGAGTGTCACACGGAAAGAAAAGTAGGTGCCCTATTAAGATTGGAAGCTGAGAAATCACTTTCACAATTTAATTGTCTCAAACAAGATAAATTCCATGAATATCAATCAATTTTTACTTTCCACTTGTCAACTGCAATCCCAAACCTCAGGCAAACCTGCCACCCTCTTCACCATTCAGCGTTATTCAGAAAGAACATGTCAGAAAAATTTCACATCATATTCCTCTAAAATCTTTCAAACATATACAACAAAAAGGATCATACAAGGGTTCAAATTCCCAACCCCTGTTGTCTATTCTAGTCCTTCAATTTAACCATCAAATATATTCTTCTTTTTTCTTATAGTAGACACACACTTGGTCCCATAACCACTTGAAACACAAATATTGCTTATACTTTGATTTAAACCTATCATTATAATTCACTAATTACAAACTTTAATTAGCAAAAATAAAAACTAAAAACTTCAAAGCCAAGTTTTGCAGAAGATGCAACGACTAGAAATGATACTATCCACAATGCTTCCCTTAACTACTTTAAGTTTCCTACTATGTCGGTTCCACAAGTGCACTGCAAAGCTTTCTTTGCGAATTTGCTTCATTTTATTGACCAACCATTTGGAACGAATCTCATCGCTAAACAATCCTCTAATACCTCTCCAGTCGACAGGATAAAACGCAGAAGGAGGGAGCACAGTGAAATTGAAGCCCGGTCTCCCATTCACCCTAGACACTACTCTTGAGATCAGGTAAGGACCATTATGCCCCCACTTGTTCCCATCAAAGGTGAGTGCAAACTCCTCAATGAATTTGAAAAGCAAAGGGTGCTTCTTGTCAAATATCAATACTGCATTATTCAAGCGGCTCCACTTGCCGGTTTTGGCATCGAAGTTCTGTGCACCAATGGTGTTTCTCAGCTTGGAGAAACTCTTCAAGACTATGACATCTAAGTCAATGTAAGTGCCTCCAAACTTGTACAGGAGAGCAAGTCTAAGCAAATTGGAGAGGTTTTGCCCCAAAGAGACCTCACCAGGATTCACAGTCCCTTCCTTCAAGCGGTTAAACCATATTTCAGCATGTGTGTCCTTGAATATGTAGCCAAAGTCAGGAGCAATGGCCATGATTCTGAAGCCATTACTCACAAACGGTTTCAGAATACGAGTTCCAGTGAGGGAATCAAGGGACTTTGACACTATGACCAAACAAGCTTCAGGGTGAGACTTGAACAAGCTCTCGATAGAGAGCAACTCCCTCTCACCAAATGCCTTCAAGGGAGAAATCCAAGTCATGAAGAACCTCACCTGGCAAGAAGAAGAAGTGTTGAAGAATGCTTTGAGTCTGGAATGAAAAAGTGAAACAGGAAGGTGAGGTTCTGGGCGCACACTTCTAAGGCCACGCTTGTGCTTCTTCACTCTTCTGGCCCTTTGAATGGAAAGGGAAAGGCTTTGAGTTGAGTTTGGAAGAAGGGGCAAGTGGGGGTTCTTGAAGTGAGGTGAATTGGCGAAAGAAGAGAGGTTGAAGAGTGCTGGAGGGGAGAGAAGCCGAGAGGACTTGGGGAGATGGAGAGAGAAAACAGTGAAAGCGTTGTATGACAAGAGGAGGAGAAGGAGGAAGGCGAAGAATGAAGTGGGTAGGGAGAAGAGTAGAGAAAGCATGCATCTTTTGAGGTGGAGAAAGGTGAAGAGGAAGCGTTTGGCGCTTTGCTCCATCTGGTGAAGCATGGAGAAGGAAAGAGAGGTTCAAAATATTTTCTCGAGGTGGCAGAGAAAGTGGGAGAACATTTGCATTGAATTTAAAATGGCTCAGTGAAACTGCCTTTTTAAAGTTTTCAACCAACCATGTTCTGTTCTTTGTTTTCAGTCACGTAGTGTTCCTGTTTAACTCTACCTTAATAGCAAATATTAAATTAAAATTAATATATATGTGATGCTATATTAAGAAATATTGTTCTGATATATCAAATTTAAGGCAATAAAAATACCAATACAGAAAAATGTACATTTTTATACCATATTACCTAAATAATAGAGGTATAAAAGTCAAGAATTTCATATAGATAAACATGTAATAGAAAAATATAATAAATTAACATTAATATGTACATTAGTGTATAATAAGAAAATTGTAATTATATACCAAGTTCAACATAATAAAATTAGAAATACATAGATTCATATAATCTGTGTTAATTGAGAAATAAATATATTAGACTGACTTGGTTTGATTAAGAGCAATTAAAATTAGAATGAACTGGAATATATTATTACAGACAATTTTTCTTGTGATGTTTTACTATATTATATTAAGTTGTCCATATAAATGATATTCTAAACTATTTTTTAATAAAAACCTTAAATTTGAGTTTTATTAATAAAAAAATTACACAGTATTTCATATTAATGACAAGATATTTAAACTTAAACGTGGTTAGAAATAAAAATCTTTTTAATTAGTTTATGTATCATATTTAAAAATCTATAACTTATAATGTATAACATAAGAGAAATATCTCATTTTGGTTTCTATTTTTTTAGACACTTTAATCTTTATTTTTATTAAATAATTTAATGTTTTTCCTAACTTGCTCTTTCTACATGTAGGGTTAATTTCACACTCTGATTCTTTATGTAACCTTCTTCTCTTTCGCTCTTTTATTTTATTTATTTAAAAAAAAAAAAAAAAACGTAGTAAACCAAGAAAGTAACTGTTGTTAACCGGTAACTCACACGTTCACATGCGGTTAGTCAAAATACTAATAATTTGGTACATTGAAGAAAAAAATCAATTAAATCCCATGACAATAAATGGTTGGGCCTGGTTGTGTTGGGCTGGGCTGGACTGTTCTAGCAGGCCCGTTGTGTTGTGCGAATCTGAACACTAACAAATATTTCCCACTCCATTCCCGTTCTTCGTATGCTTCTTCTCAATCGTTTGTTCTTAGATCACCCTTGCATCAGGTATTTTTCTTCGCTGCTTTTTCCTTTCTCAAACACTTGAAACATCAAAGTTCAACGCGGAACCCTAACAAATTTTCCTTTTCTTCTAACGCTTCAATTTTCGTACTGTTTCTCAATATTAGCTTGTATTGGGTTCAACCACCACTTGTTTACCACCTTTAATTCAATATTCTCTTCCCACTTTTTCGGTTCCTGGTTATACGTTCGAATTCTTGTAAATAACTGCTTCGCTCGAACTTAACTATTCAATTTGAAATCAATACTATACTGCATTTGATTCTCTAATGTTTTCATGTCCAGGTTTAGAGAATGGCTGCAATCTTAGCTCGGAAATCACTCCTTGCTCTTCGTGCCCGCCAATTGGTAATATTAATCTGATTTCGATCTTCGTTATTTGTGAAAATGAAAGAAACAAGAAATAAAAAGCTCTTGATTAGATGTTGGTTCAGTTGAGAAACCAATTTTTATCTGAATACCGTATATTTCTTCCCTTCCCTTCCTTCAAGCTGTGAACTCGATTCTTTTGTTGTTATTCTGATTTCTGTCTGGTTATGTGATGCACTGGCGCTTTTAAATAATAATTTACTGGGTAATATATAAGACGTTGCTGTGAATTAGATATGGATCATTTTAATTGTATGTGCCAAATGTTTAGGTTAATACTCAATACTATCCCTTGTTGTTCTGCTTGTTTAGGCTGTAAGCGGTCAAGGGCTGCACAACTCCCAATCCTATGGGCTTCGGTTAAGTGCACACTCTTACTCTACGAAACTAGGTTTGTTATTCCTCTTACCATCTTTGTGGGAATGTTTTCTGCACTCTTATAGAATGGTTAGAACTTAGAAAGCAAAATTATTGAGGACTTGCTGAATATGAATTTTTGATTATTTTCTGCACCAAATTATCTATTGCATAACAATAATGATCCAGTTTTTTATTCTTCATAGTTTGTACTGTTCAATAAATGAACTTCTTAAAAAGGGGTAATTAGCTGGGTCAACATGTTCAATTAAAAAATATATTTAATTATGTATTCCTTGAAACACTGCAATGCAATCTACTCCCCTATCCTCATGTGATACTGGCGCAGTGAGTTTTTACCCCAGTTCCCTCACTTTAATATCCCATCCCCCTCCTAAAAAAGCAGATAATGACGTGGGGCAAAGGAATGAATGACTTTTCAGAATTGTGTATAGTGACCAAACACGACATTTCTTAAACTTTAGAAAATACCTTCACTAGCATGACCATTGAGATATCTATTGGATCTCCATTTGCTTTTCACTTGCATGTGTTATGCCCCTCCCCCCTTCGTATATATCATAATTTTGAGACGCACAAACTGCAGAGGATGAGCAAAGGGAGCAACTTGCAAAGGAAATTTCAAAAGATTGGAGTTCAGGTATTTATTTAGAAGCCTTTATTTTTCAGTTTGATTGTTGTTCTTTTCTACTTTTTCTATAATTTAACTATTTTATTGCTGGTGCTCTGGATGACAGTTTTTGAACGAAGCATCAACACTCTCTTTCTCACTGAAATGGTTCGAGGTCTAATGCTGACTCTGAAATACTTCTTCGAACCAAAAGTTACAGTAAGGGTCTTCTGAAACTGCTTGCTGGCCAATACTGTTGCATCTTCTAATTAAATGCTTAATGCATGAAACCCTAATGCAGATCAATTATCCATTTGAGAAAGGCCCTTTGAGCCCTCGTTTCCGTGGTGAACATGCACTCCGTCGATATCCAACAGGGGAGGAACGATGTATTGCTTGCAAACTTTGTGAAGCTGTAAGCTTTGATTATTTATAATAAAATTTTGTTTTGAAAATGATCATTGAGAGCATGCATACACCAGATGGCATATAACTACAGGACAGAATTTTCCTCTTTCTTTAATGAACTGACCAATTTTAAGACTATTTTGTATATTCCTGTTGTGTGTGGATTTTACAAAGTGTAGCATGTCATTGGTTAATGTAGAAACAAATGTGCAGCTGTTTTTGTATTTGAGAAATACACACTACACAAAGTGTAAAGCTTAGACCCTTGGTAGGTTTATGAATTTGTACCTTGTCATTAGTTGAATCAGGTGTAGGAAAATATACTTGCAAATTGCGATTACTAAGGGATAGAAATCCATCTAATTAAGCTGTGCCTAATAGAGCTGTAAAAGTCAAACTCCTCTCATCCTTGGAGGAGGCTGTAATGGGTATATTTTCCTATACATCAACTAGTGGAAACACATGTGCTCCGCTCCTGTGTGTCTGCATTTCTATTACACTAAAATAATACAGTTTTTTTAAAAAAAACAACTTAAAAAAAATGGACAATTTTATAAGAATGGTTTTATAAAATATTATACATGATAGTATAAGAGAATTATGTCCACTTGTGAATCATTCAACAACGTCTGATGTTTGTGGTAGTTACTTTTTAGTGGAGAGGTTATGAAGTTACTTTTAAATGGAGAGGTTATGCACTTATGTATTTTATCAAATAATGAAATTATTTTAATTTGGTAAAGAATAATTTGTCTAATTAAAAAATGACACCAAAAACAGTTATTAAAATGTGTGTCCTTTTTATATAATGGTATAGATAAGAGCAGTTTTATTTACTTTAAATTATTTTCTTTTTGACTGAGACTGTGGTACTACTGCAGCACTATCCCTCTACGGAGGATAAACAAATAGAGCTAGTAGAAGATAGGGGTAAGAGCACATTAATATATATAGGCTGTTAAGGAGAATGTCTGGATAGCAATTCAGTTACCATAGGCTTTGAGCTCAAACCTTGTAGCAGTGTCTAATTAGTGCTTAAAAAGGACTACAAGGTACCAGCTAACCCAAACAAATGAGCTATATTCTATACGTGAATGCCCTAATTAATAGTTACATACAACAAATGATCTATCCATTTTATATTTGTGCATTGTCCTTCCTAATATTCCTTTTCCATGTTTTATTTCCCTTTTTTCATACTTTCCTTATTTCTCTCCTTCCTGTCTATAGAGCCAGCAGCTGTATCTTATATTTCTCTAAATTGTATTATTTTATTAGATATGTCCTGCGCAAGCAATTACAATTGAGGCTGAGGAGCGAGAAGATGGCAGCCGCAGGACAACTCGGTGAATTACCTGCCTTATCTGTCCTCTCTTCTCCCTCGCGCACTCCATTCTTGCTCTCTTATTTGTTAAATCTTTCAGGTATGATATTGACATGACCAAGTGCATCTATTGTGGATTTTGTCAAGAGGCATGCCCTGTCGATGCCATTGTTGAAGGGCCAAACTTTGAATTTGCTACAGAGACTCATGAGGTTCATTTTTATTTCCTTTACTTTGAATTATTCTTGCTAACAATTGACTCTATTATTGTTCTTTATTATTAATTATATGCGTGACTACTATTTATTAGTACATGACAGTAATTGTTTATTCGCATACTTATTTACTTCTGGTTATGTGTTTACCTGTTGCAGGAGCTTTTATATGACAAAGAGAAGCTGCTTGAAAACGGGGACCGATGGGAGACTGAAATTGCTGAGAACCTGAGATCTGAAAGCCTTTACCGCTGAACTTTACTACGTGATCCTTGCCTGTTGCTTTTTCGGTCTAATTGGGCAATGATAAATAAAATGACCACTGAATGGTTTTAAAGAACTGTATGCAATTTACGATTGGTACATCAGTTTTTTCTTGTCAATGTTTTGCATTGCTGTTAAGTATACAATATTGATGACGTTTATCTCCTTGAAATCTTGAACAAATGTGGAAATAATTGAATTTTTCAACAAATAGCAACTTTTAGGTTTGTATTGTAGGCGTAATTTATCCTTAGAAAATAGAAGTACTGATGCTGTATTCAGAATAAAAAAATTGAGGATTCGGTGATTGCGAGCATGTATTCATTCATGTGAAATAGTAGAAGCACTTTTTGTTGGAAATGTTAACACAAGTAGGGAGCAGAATTGCTATTGGCACTGCTTCATTATTTTTTTCTATTTAACTAACTTGCTTTTCTTTTTTTTTACAAAATTACTATTGTTAGAAGAAACATTATCTGTTGAGTAGTATTAAAAATGGAAATGTATTTTAGTTTTGTCACAGGGTGTCTTGCTTAATCAAATTGGAAACGCGTGCTTTTGTTGTGTGGGTGCATCTACATGCCTTTTTATTTCCTGATTTTTTTTATTTGTTATTTTTAATAACAAAAATGTCATCTTATTTTCAAATGTTTTGGCATTTACATACCAAATCTGTTTTCAGATATCTGTACATAAAATAGAAGAAAATAATTTAGTATTTTCTGTACAACTTATTTAAAATAGGAAAAAAATTTAAAATCGAGTTATAATTATTTTTATTTTTTATTTTTAATAACAACAATGTCATCTTCTTCTCAAATTTTCTGGCATTTACGTACCAAATCTGTTTTCAGATATCTATAAATAAGATAGAAGAAAATAATTTTATATTTTCTGTACAACTTCTTTAAAATAGAAAAAAAAAACTAAACAGTCGATTTATATTAAAACTTTTTACAACAATAATTTCTATTTATTTTATCTCAAATTTCTTTTATTTATATTCTCTTTATTAAAGAAAAATTTACGCAAATTAGTTTTGCAATGCCAAAATAAATAATATTTTTGGTAAAGTAACAAGTTTAAATAAAAATTAAATTATGTATATAAAAATACATATATGTTAAACTGTTAGTAAAATAAAAATTGACACAAGCTCAAAATTGACGAAAATAAAGGAAGATGGGAAAAAAATTAATCAATTTTTTCAATACTTGGTACTAAATATTTAAGTTTGATATATAGTTTAAGAAGATGAATTTATTCAGACTAATATTTATAAGTTTCTATTATTATATAGTTATATATATATATATATATATATATATATATATATTTTATATATATATATTTTTTTTTTTTTTTTCATTTCATAGAACATGTTAGGTGATCTTCTACTATTAATTAAAAGTCTTACTTATATATTTATAATTTATACAGTATAGAACTTAACTTATTATTATAATTGTATTTAATAATAATGTAACCCCTATTCAATTATAATAAAATTGATAAATATTAAGCAATATCTATATCAATTGAATTATAGATGTAAATGGTGTAAGTTGGAGTTTATATAAAATTTTAATCTATAATACAGTTCCGAAACATCAAAACAGAAAACCAAATTCAATCATATGATTGTTTGATCTTTTTCCATTACTCAATGGTGAATTTCTGAAGAACATCCAGCTAGATCAACCATCTTAAACACCTGTCAATCATCATTTATTGTTACCAACCACTCCTTTAATCTTCTAAAATTACTATCTCATTTAAGATTCTCCACAAAAATTAAAATGCAAGCACAAATATTTGATATGCCAAACCTAAAAATCTTACACTAAAAATGCATTTGCAAAATATTTATTTTCAGGATAATTACTTACAATTTGCTTTCCGTCTCTTTTTTTTTTATTATTATTAAAATGAACCGATCTAGTGCAAGGGAAATTATTTCGTGTCAAATAAAAGAACAAGATACCTCAATTGTAAAAAAAATGGTTCAATAATAAGTTTCTTATTTTGGTAAAAAATAAATATTTGCATAATTAATACTGTCTAAATAAAAAATGATTTTTACTGCACAGTCCATATCATATTTCTTTTTTACTGATAAACTTATTCTTCTAATGAATCATTCATTTAAATGCATTTGTTTTAATCAAATAGACATCAAAAGTATTATAATCAATGTCGAGCTAATTATTTAATACTGGGATTTACAAGGATGATAAAAATGTGTAGCAGGATAAAATATATGCAATTATTTTACTCTTTCAGTGTATAATCATTGAATTTTTATTTTAACGTGAAAAACTATAATATGATGAATCAAACTTAAATTATTTAATCTTTGTCACATATTTATAGATGGATTTTCACATTTTCTTTTGTATTATTATTCACCGTTAAGTATTTAAAAAATCGAAGAAAGTTTAGAGGCAGTGCTGAACCTCCGTCAAAGCAAAGCAACAGTGTTCCCATCATTTGCGTTTCACAGAAGAGAGAGAAACCCATTTCTAGAGAGAGAAACTCGCAGTCGCAGAGATGTCTTCCTTCGATGCTTTCACCGACGACTTGAACGTCAACTCTTCTTCCACTCACCAACACGACGACGACGAGGACAACTACTCTGGCTTCGGTGGCTACTCTTCGTTCACCGGAGGTTTTTCCGCCGACGGTGATGTCGCCGTCGATCACTCCGCCGCTGCTTCGCCCGAGATCTACGGCTTTACTGATCCGAATCCCGCTTACTCTCAGTCTCCCTTCGAATCGGCCTCCGTAGAGAACGGAAATGAAAACGGAAACGGCTACGGTGATGGCGACGGCGTTTTCGTCTCCGACGGTCCTGTGCTTCCGCCGCCGACCGAGATGGAGCCGGAGGAAGGTTACGCTCTTCGAGAGTGGCGCCGGTGAGTGGTTGTTTGCGATTTCCTTTTCCGTTTCGTGAATTCGTTGGATCTAGTTTGAATCTGCTTAGATCTGCGATGATTTTGCTTTGATCAAGAAGTTATCTCGCTAAGTGTCTTTCGGTTGCTAGTAAGCAATTAGGATTGCGAATCGGGAGTGGGAAAGCTTGATCTTATTTGTAGAAAGAGAATTGGTGAACTTAGGTTAATACGATTTCACTTTAAGTAGTTAGTTGAGCTGTGGTAAAATACGTAGCCGAGATTATTTCGCAGAGATTTAGGGTATCTGTGTTTGTATGCCAGGGAGTCGGCTAGAATTGATTTATATCCCTCAATTGTAAGTCTATGTTTGGATGGAGAAAGTTTGGAAAACAATAAGGGAGGCGGTGATTAATTTTTCACTCATGGATGTTGGATTTGTATAGTCTATAATTATTGTGTGGTGAGGTACTTTTAGGGTAAATTGCGGGTGTGAAAGTTTAAGGTTGCGGTTCGGACTGAATTCCAGTCCCTGTGATTTGATGGTTTTTGGGGTTTTGTCTGTGTGATCACTTAATTTGATTAGATGTTGTCTGGACAATAATCAATTGATCATATGCTAAAGTTGACCCTTGTTGACTGTTGAGCTTAGATCAGACAAGCAACTTATAAAGAACTTAAACGATGATAAAAGATTTTGATGAGGATTGTATAGGATCCTCTTGATCTTGGTTTTTTGTGAGTATGCTATGGAAATTATACTTTATGTTTATACAATTTAATTCGGTGTGCTTCTTACATAGACTCACATGGCAGAATTTTTTTTATCTTCTTTTCTTTTCATCCTCCCATCTGCTTGAGGGAGTAATAGATATTTGACTATCTGGTTATGCAAATAAGCATGATTTATCATGTGTATAAAAGCTAAAAAGGAAATTAACTCTTGTAAATATATAACAGATGCTACTATCTGGTTTCCATACCCTCGAAACATATTTGCTTGCTCCGATTAACCTGTTTCTTCCACATTCTTTAAAGAGATCACTGAACTTTCCCTCCTTGATTTATATGCTTTTTCGATGTTTTATTGTCTCATGATGACAGCTCTCGTAGTAGTCAATGGTGAGTATTAGAGCATACCTGAGCTGCTATGGGATTCAAATAGCGAAAAGTTTTCAATAGCGATCATTGTGGCTGAAGTAGTTGTCAATATAGCAGCTTTTTGTGTGTTATGGCAGCATTACCATGATATAAGGAGTTCAAAACCCCATTTTACCGCTGACACAACTTCAAAAAGCATAGCGGAATTTGCATCCCTTCTTCCTTGACCATTCCACAAAAAATTACCTTCTTTTGACCTCTGTTCTTCACACTTTACAGGACTATTTTTTCTTGTGTTCCAATGTTTTTCTCCCTTTCAAATTCACTTTCTGCTAATTTTTAATTAATCTGTTTTTTTTTTCTATTAATTTCACTTCATCTTTCATTTTTTGACTTCATCACTGTATAAGCTCCTAGACTGATGGTGATTGTGTGTATAAACTTTGACTTGTTATTTACCATAATTTCTTTAATTTTTTTTTGTTTTCTTTTGAATATTCATATGTAGTATAAAGTATTATAGTTTGTAATAATAATTAATAATATTTAAAATGGCTGCCATCCCACATCCCACTATCCTGCTATAGCCTTTTGAGAATTGGCTTCTACACCCTGGTATCTGAAGTTAATGTCTATGTTGGCTCTATATCCTTATATTTCTTGTCAATTTTGCCAACGACGCTCAAGCATTTGATATGGGAATGAAAATCTTGTAATGTTTGATTTATCACATACTGCACAACTGATCCGGCTTGAAAAAAAAATGCAAATTAGCCTTGATGTACTTATTTGCCACATAATTCTGGTCAATTAGCAATGCTGAAATTAGGATTCTAATATTTATGTTAATTGTAATATGCACGGCTTAAACAGGGAACATGTTCTGAGCCTAGATAAAGTTTATAATATTTTAGATATCCAAAAAAGGCCTGCCAAACATTGTTTGCGACAAATGCTTAAGAGAATATGTTACTGCTACATTAATAAAATTAATACCATTAATTAATTTTAACAAAAAAAATTTATCGTGATTAATCTAAATCTCAGCTTTATATAGTTATCGGGGGCAAAATTAGTTGTGAAGTTGATAAAAAAAAAAACTATTGTAAGTTTGTTGAACTCGGTTGTCATAAAAAAATGGCTTTGGCTTTCCTTGTGCAGTCAAAATGCCATTCTGCTAGAAGAGAAGGAGAAAAGGGAAAAAGAGATGAGATTGAAGATTATTGAAGAAGCTGAGGAGTATAAGGTGGCTTTCTACGAGAAGAGGAAGGTTAATGTTGAGTCTAGCAAGGTTCAAAATAGAGAAAGGGAGAAGGTAACTTTTACTTGCATCATGACATCGTCTTTGGCCAGATGTATTTTTTTCATGTTCCCTTGACTGTAGAGGATGAAATTTTTCTGTGGAGCAGTTATTCTTGGCTAGTCAAGAGAAGTTTCACAAAGAGGCAGACAAAGCTTACTGGAAAGCAATTGCAGAGCTCATTCCTCGTGAAGTTCCCAACATTGAGAAGAAAAGAGGCAAAAAGGATCAGGACAAGAAGCCATCAATTACAGTCATTCAAGGCCCAAAGCCTGGCAAACCAACGGATCTGGCTAGGTTGCGGCAAATACTGTTAAAGCTGAAGCATACACCACCACCTCACATGATTCCTCCACCACCTGCTCCTGCTAAAGATGCCAAAGACGGTAAGGATGGAAAAGAGAAAGCATCAAAAGCAACTGGATCTGCAGCAGAAGGTACACCTGCTTCACAACCAAAGGATGCTGCCTCTAATGGTGCCGCAGACGAACCCCAGAAAGAAGCTCCTGCCACTGAGGAGCAGCCTGCTGCATGATTTTGCTTATAATACCTCAGTTTCCTTTCAATCTTTCTTCTGCCATCTCTTTCTCCACCTGCAGTCTTTGATGAATCTTTTTGCCCTCCTATTAGTTTCTAATGCGTATTGGTTGCATTTTATTACCAACTTTAAGGTTTTGTATGAAGTAAATCCATTGACAATTATGACGTGGATATTCCATGATCATGGGTTTAAATACATCCTTTTAGACAGAAAGAGTATATGTTGGTATTGCTGTCTGGTGGTGTGGACTATCAAAATTTCCGTTGATATTTACCTGATCCCAATTTCTTTATTCTTACTGTAAAATTAAATTTTATTAGCCCTGATTATATTTGGTTTTTGGTTCTTTAAAATTAAAAAAAAAAAAAAGTTAACTTTGGTCTTTAGAAATTTTAAATTTATTAAAAATATATGTAATACAACACTTGCTCATTTAAAATCCTTAACGATATTGTATGGTTTGATATGTGTTATCTCACTACGAAGTGATTGTAGGAATTATTTGAAAGGTTTTGAGAGTTGAAGACTAAAATAAATAAAATATTTAGAAGATTAAAATTAAATTATATTAATAAAGATTATATATATTTAATCTTATTTGATTAAGTAATTTATTGGTGTAGGTATGTTTTGTATCTTCTAAGGAAACAAGGTGGGTGAGTCTTTTTCTCTTAACTTCACATTACTTATACTTAAATGTAACATCACTAGTACTCTTAGATAATTAAACACACGAGTAGTTATCATTTGTATCAATAATATTACTTTAAAATTATCTATTATAGTTATTTGCGTCCTATTAATAATTAAATAGATTACTAAAATTTAATATCGTGGTTTCAAACTTTGTCTAGTTGCTTGACTTCCTACGTGTAAAAGTTTTAGATTCGACTTATGAAAATGAGAATAATCAGAAAGTGAAAGGTGAAAATGGATCTACCATTTATTTAAATTAAAATACCTTTTAAGTTTAATTCATTTTAAATTAATAATAAATGCATCATTCTTTTTCTTTTACATATTTTCTCACTTAAGAACAAAGTCAAAGTCTTGTTACCGTTGAATTTATTACCAAGGGACGTGATAGATAGAAAGCCGCTGCAGCTTAGCTAATCTTTCTCTGTGGTGTTTTCTATTATCCACGATCAAATTATCAACAAAAGTAACTTAAGATAACTTTAATCATGCTCTACCGGTTTCAAGATGCACTAGCATGATATTGCTTTCATACCATGCTATATTTTTTTATAACATATTTGAAAAAAAATAACATAAGACAATCAAATAATATTAAAAAAGAAAAAAGAAAAAAAAAAAAAAAAAACTACTACTACTTTGCAACACTGCAATACACATCACCGTGGGGTGACCTGCGTAATAGCAACATGAGAGGTAATAGAAGCAACAGGGTTTGAGTTCCTTCTAGAAGATTCTCCTTCATTTGTGAAGAATCCTGGTGCTGTAAGTTCTTTCTCATTGAGTTGGATTGCCTTGGATAGCATATCAACAACTTGTGTCATCAAAGGCCTTCTACTTGCTGCTGACTGTGTGCAGAAAAGTGCCACCTTCATGTATCTCATTACTTCTTCCTCAGGAAACTCTTCCATGTCTGGATCTACAAATTCCAACAATCTCCTCTCCTCATAAAGTTCCCAGGCCTGTTAGACCAGATAACTATCATTAAGTCCACTCCAAAGTTCCACAATATGAATAGCACAAGGTAAAAAATACCATTAGAAGTCAAATACAAATAAATTCCAAGATAGGAATTAATCATCATCTTTAGTCCCTAATTAAACGGGCCATCTTTGATTTTAATCTCTAACTTTCAAAATTAAATGTTTTTGTTCCTAAATTTTTTAAATATCCAAACTTTAGTCCCGAATGAAAACTTATATTTTAAAGAACTAAAACCAAAGATGACCAACTTTTTAGGAACTAAAAACAACATTAACCTGTATTAAAAATATTTGGTTCAATAGGAATGTCTTGGGTTAAATGGACCAAGATAGTGAAGTGAAGAGAAGTTCAGAAATAAGTGGAGAGATAATCAATAAACAAGGTAGTGAATAATTAGGATACGATAGGATTTCATAGGCTAAATATTAAACCTGGATATTTACAAAACATAAAATGTATGATTTTGCAAAGTAACTCATAAAACTAAGACTTATATACCCATTCCAAGAGGAATTTGTGTGATCGTCCTCCGTTTGTCCTTTTTGCACTGCTTCTCCCACTAACTATTTCAAGTATAAGAACCCCAAAGCTGTATATATCAGCCTTCTTGGTTAACTGGCCACCTAATGCATATTCTGGCGCTAAGTAACCACTGCATAAATATAAACCAAAGCAGGTATCATATTAATGAGTTCCATAATCCATAGTTCAAGTATAAATTGACCAATTTTTCAAATGCAGAAAATCTGTAGTCTAGTGGATAAATTAGATCTACCCTCTTTTGAAAACAAAAAATTGAAGTATGCCTATTCCTTAATGTGGAGATAAGGATTTGGGCAACAAACAAAATATGACATAAGCAAAAACATCAAAACTATTTTCATACAGTCATTTTACACTGTCAATCAATCGGAAATCATGGTAGATGCGGCTTCTAAAGTATTTATTGTAAATGCCAATAAACTTATCATATAGGGCAATTTGTGATCAAATGACAGTGTAAAAGTTCTTAACATTGGAAGTGCATAAACTATTTATTCTAAAAACTCTTACATACGTTGTTCCAGCAATTCTTGTGCTAACGTGAGTGATGTCATTTGGAAATAATTTAGCCAACCCAAAATCACCTATTTTGGGATTGAAATTTTTGTCAAGTAGTACATTACTAGCTTTGATGTCTCTGTGCACAATTGGTGGCGAAAGCTCTTCATGAAGAAATGCAAGACCCTTAGCAGTACCTACACAGATAGCAGATCTTTTTCTCCAGTCTAGTTTAATGTTTTCATTCCTTGTGCCTACAAAAGATAGAAAAAGGAAAGAAATGTTACATGCATGTTTCATTCTCTCATCTGTATATGGAGTTAACTTGTGACTTGATAATTTACTGCAAGCATCTGACATACTTACCAAGTAGTGCACTATTAAGGCTCCCATTGTCCACATACTCGTAGACTAATGTACGACTATGTCCTTGGATGCAGAATCCAATCAATTCAACAAGGTTTGGATGTTTAACATTTGACAAAGTTTTAATTTCAGTCAAAAATTCACGAACACCCTGCTTTGACCAAACTGAGAGAGTCTTCACTGCTATACGCCTTCCATCTCTTAAGGTTCCCTAGCAAAATTGTCATATTGGTATTTATAATAGCTTAACATCAATAAAAACATAAAATGATAAAATGTGATGCAATTAAATGACTTACACATATACAGTGTTCTCAAAACTTGACAAAAATTTTACTAACTCGCTAGAGGGCGTTTTGGGTTCTATTAAATTAAAATAATGGAGGTATTTACTTCCTGATACTAAAGTAATACTTATGTTGTTCAAGCACAACATTGATGCCCTGCATACAGATCAGAGGAGCTCTTCAACTTGCCTCAAAATTTAGGAGGTTTAGCTATGGTAACACTACGTATGCCTTCTTACCAAATCAACTAAGATTCATGTCTAATTTCCATATCTACATAAGAGCTACTCTATCCAGTTTCAAGTTTGTACAGTGATGATCTACGTTTTTTGGTTCCAACACTTAACCAAACACACTGTAAGTCGTAGAGTATGTTTGAATTCCCGTGTCAAACCGCATCCAAGCACAAACTACCAAGAGTAGATTCTTTAATTTTTAATCAAATTGACATTGTTTAGGAAACATAATATATTGGCTACAGGCGTTCAAACACGCTCTTGGTCTAAAAGAAAAAAGCATGATTCTTGCCGGATGCTTTAGGCCAAGGGCATAAGAAATATTTTAACATGCAAAACTAGATGCTAAACAATGCACCTCAAATTGACTTTATTTTAATGACTTGTAGGCATAAGAGAATCAAATTTGAGTTTATCATGTTTTATTTTGGGAAAAAATAGCATCTTAGTATATAAGCACTAGAATGCCCTATATATTTGGACATTCAGAAGGCACCTAATGCGGAAATTCAAGAGCAAAAAAAAAAAGAGTGTAAGTGTGATGATATTCTTAATAATAGCCCAAAAAACAATGTATTGATGTTTTCTCCATTGCAAAGTGTGGAAACCTAGCTGCTCTCAGATTGTGCTGTACTTCGCATATGGCTGGTCTCCGAGTGAACAATTTAAGTTCAAGTGGCTGACATTCATTTTGTTTTTATAGATGCAATTTATACAAGCATCAGAACTCTGAATACCTGGTAAACTGTCCCAAAACCTCCTCGTCCTATCTTATTGTTTGAGTGATAATCATCAGTTGCCAATCTCAGTTCTTTATCAGAAAATTGCCTAACATTAGCAAGGGGATAACCTGCACAACAAAATATGTATATAAATGGAAAGAAATATGGAAAGAACGGAATTCTATAGATAAACATATTTCCAGTTAATAACCGTTGACCAAAAAACCATTAAAACGAATTTATTTACAGTATTTAGATCACGTAAATGATGATGAAATTGCTAAACCTTTCTGGCATTGTTAAAATATGAAAATAACTAACCACCAAACCCTCACCATCAATTTCACCAGGAACATTAGAAGGGCGTCTATCCTTAACAGATTTGGCTCCAAAGCAGCCACAATTCATAATGATCCTGGTATATTACTGCTATACTCTGCAATCTGCATAATTTAACATTCTAACATAAGACTATCAAGAGACATAGCTATGTGCTGGCCCGACCACCCAATTGAAAATTAGACCTTATTTTTAAATTTTAAGATGGAAAAAACGGCATGCATGGTGTCTTCAAATCAAAGAATAAAAGACAAAAAGGAAGGACAAAACCCAGTTTTTCACTTTCTCTAATTCAGTCATAAAACGAACAAACAACTGAACACAGACAAAAGAAAAAGGTTATTCATAGAGAAAAATTTCGGTTCCTAGAGAAATACAGAAACCTTTTTAAAATATTGGAACTTCAACGAAAGCAAATTCAGAAACCCTTTTAGAGAAACTGAAACAAAGTAAAACATGATTTTATTTTATTTTATAAAGAGTGCTGATTTTGAGATTGAGAAATGGGTACCTTGTGTGGTTGATAAGAAAATTGAGGTGAAAAGGGAGGTGTGGTAATACTAACTAAGGCTTAAAGTTGAATGAAGAATGAGAAACAAAAAAAACTGAAACGTGATGTAATGTGAAAATAGAGTTTATCAGTGATCACATGATTGAAATTTGAAAGCAAAGAAATGTGGATATAGCCGCCAGCCGGCTGGTGATTATTTAAATGGAAGAGTTGTTTGGTGTAGTTAGTGTCCGCGTTTTCAGTCGCTAATTCTCAACACCATTTTCAACGCGCATCTTTCTCTTTATCTTTCATTCATATCAATTGCTTCATTTTTCCTATAATTTTTTCACAATCCCACTTAAACTAACCCATCATCGATCAACCACAACCTACTGTGTAATAATTAATCCACACAATCTCTTATTAAAGATACAAATATCATATTTTTCTCTAATGGTTCAAATTCTTAATATATATCTGACATTCTTATACATAAAAGAAAAAACAAAGACTAAAATCTTACCAAAAAAGAATAAATAATTACAAAGAAAATTTCGTAAATATACCATAAACACGTAGTAAAGTTGAATACCTAATGCACGCAACAATAAAACAAGTCAGATATCTCGGCGCTATTCCCATTTGGTCACACTGCCGTGGAAAGTGACGTTTCCTCTTTTAGGTTAATCCCACTACGCTGTTTTCATAATTTAAATTGTAAATTTAGTATTATATTTTTTATTGACAAATTCAGTTTTTTTAATTTTTAAAATATATAATTTTTTTTTTAACATTCAATTTATTTTATTTTCATAGAATTAATAGAAAAGTTAAATTCACGTTTAGTGTGTTTTATTTATTTTTATACTTAAATTTATATATTTTGTAAAGTTTGAAAATTAATTAATTAATTTTCAAAATTAAAATCAAATTTCTCAAGTTAAACAAAATACATACACCAAAAATATATTTAACACATTAAATTATTTATGTCGTCACCGTGCGTATGCTCTGTGGTTTATTATTATGCATCAAGGTTTTAGAAAACGGTTTGCGACAACAATGTCAAGGGTTTTCGACTTTCCTAGGTAGGTCACAGTTGATTTTTATGTAATTTTTCATAACATTTGACTACAATTCTTTCTAAATGTTTTTAGAAAATAAAAATAATATTTTTACATAAAATATAATAATATAAACTATTTCTTATGTTCTTACTTTGGTATTGGTTAAAAGAAATAACACGTTTTCTATTTTAAAACATGCCTTAATGTTTGAAATGGTGGAGCAATGGGGAAAATGACGTCACGTCCGCGTCAAAATTAATCTCTGCAACTTGGAAAAAATAAGAGTAAATAATGAGAAAAAAATAATAATTGCAATTTGGCTCTTTACTTTCAAGATACTTCATGAACCAATATAATTAAATATTTAATTTCACATGTTTCTTTCTATAACTATTTCACACGTGACAATTTTTTTTTATAGCTGGTGAAACGATTGCTTCTAATGAAATTTTTAACAATGTTAAATGGTAATTCCTTTTCTATATGTTCTAAATAACTTGTTTAATACTTTCTTTAATTGGTATCATAAATATTTATACGTATAGAATACGTATTTTATTACGATAAATAATAATTTATTTTCTTTAATCAATATCAATAATAAAAAAATTATATTAGATATATCAACTTCGAGAATATATCTTATGTATTTGTTATTATTTAAAGAATTAAATAATGTTGAAATTTATGGTAAAGATTAATAGCGTTAACAAAATTTTACTGAACTAATAATTATAGAGTGGTTTATAAATAAGAAAATATTTGTGATTATATTAATTATAAATAAAGTTTAACATTATTTAATAAACTGAACTGTAAGACTATTAAATAAAGTTTGATAGTTCAAGTATAATTACAAATAATATTCTAAATTCAGAAAAATCTTATAAGATAAGATTAATTTATTAATTTTTTTAAAATAAAAAATCTATTTTCATTTTTTTAATTATTTATATACATAATTAATTTATTTTAAATTAAAAATATTAATATCATCAAAATTTTATAAGATTTTTCACAAAATCTGTAAATCCTCAAATTAATATCTAATTAACATCTTTAATACTCAAAATTTGATAAAACATTTTTTATTGTAAAACAATGGTCGGTGCAAAACATTCTTTTAGTCGCAAGCTTCCGATAACATCATATCCACTGATTCGATGAAAGTTAAAGTAAAAGGATTTGAGAGAAATTTATAAAATATATATATATATATATATATTAAAAAAAATTAAAAAGAATGAGGAAATAGAAAATTTTAACAATGAAAAGATAAGAAAAATTAATGAAAAATAAAGTTTAAATAAAATTTTCTCCTCTTAAATTATTGACCTAAAATCTACCATAAAAACCCAATCCAACCCAGTTAGTTCATTACAAATAGAGGATCGCTTGTGCGTTTGAATCTGTCGGCGATGGAGACCGACACGTCATAAATGGTAGGAATCTGTGATAGATTATGGATGGTGGATGGTGGGGCCACCAAAATTAACGTAATACTAATAATAGACTTAGAAAACCCAAAATTCCGAAAAAATTAATAATGAACATAAATAAGAGGGGTGATCCAGTCGTAATATTGAAGAAAAAAAATACATTATTTTATTTTAAAATATACATATAATAACTAATATAAAAAATGGTATATAATTAGTTTGGTTGAACTTTATAAAGTCTATAAATTTCAAATTGGATACCTTAAACTCATATGTTATTAGTATATTTTACTTTAAATAATTCGAATCGGTCGCATTTAAGTAATCTTAGAGAAAAATAGTTATTTCCTTTTTAAGTTTCATGTGATATATAAGACCACTAAAACTATTTTAAGAAGTTGACCAATTTACTTAAGTATCATTTGTCTTCAAAAATTTTGATGATTTTTTTAATCGTTGGTAATATAATTTGAATGAAATAATTTATCAATATCAATGTCGTACTTATTGAATGCTGAAGCGAATGGTGGAATTTCTGCCAAAATATTCTGATACGTTAATAAGAATTAAGATAATATTAAAGAGGAGATATAGAATAAAAAATATTAAAAAAGTGAAATTAAGATGAGATATCTTATATCTAAAGTGATATTTTATATTTATAATAAAAAATAATAACATATTATTTCAATGAAATTTTTAAAATTTTGTTACAGAATTTCAAAACTAGATATGAATTTTACTTATACGAGATTTTTAAAATTCTGTTACAGGATTTCAAAATCAAGTTTAAATCCAAATTTAAGTTGTTATTTTATCAGTCTTATTAAAAACTAATAACTTATCAATTAAGATTAGACATGTTTTCATATAAGAATTCCTTATGCGGTTGATAATTTTAAATTTTCATAGATAAAATATAATGTTTGAGTTTTATGAATAAAAAAAATCACTAATTAGGATATAGAAAGAGAAAGTCTTAAGGAGAAAAGTGGTAAACCAATTGATGAAGTAGACACATGCCTCTGCCGACGACTCCTGTGCCCTCTTTTGCTTGCAATAAATAAGTGACCATGCAAAAAGCTATGAACACTCAATCACTTACTCTCTGTTTCTTTTCTTCATCTCAAAATCTGATCCTACAAAATTACTAGTAAAACCAATAATGCAAAGCAAATCCCCAAAAATAAAATACAGTGAATCCAACCACCAACGTCAACTTCTCTTTTCTAATAATTAATGCTACTTCTACACCTTTAATGCTCTTAATTCACCTTACTTTAAATAATCTCTTCTTCATGAAGAACCAAAAATGTTTCTAAAACTAAAATTAATTTCTACACTAATTCAACTTTCTAAACACTTTCTTTCTTCTTAGTGCTTATGATTCTTTTATTAAGATATTATAATTTGAAGTAAAATTCAGTGAACATAGAATACACCAAAAAGTGTGTATTCTAAATATTTATATATAAACCCCAATCCGAATATCACACACATTAACCCCACTCATAATCACGTCTTTTCTTTCTCTTTCATCCGTCGCCATCAATTACGACTTTCCGTCACTTGCACCTCTTTTTCTCTTCGTTCCTGTATATATATTTAGAACCTTTTATTTTCGGTTATGAATCAAATTGCTGCCTCAAAGGAGCCAGAAGAGGGTTCCGAGAACACGAATGAAGCAGTGACTTGTGAAGAAGAGGATCCAATGGAGCAGGAATCGGTCAACCCTGCCACCGTCTTCTGCATTAGGCTCCGCCAACCTAAGTCCAATTTGCTCAACAAAATGAGTGTTCCTGAAATTTGTCGCAATTTCAGGTATCTCTGCACTGCACTCCTCAAAATTCGTTTCAGTAGTAATTAGTAAACTGACTTTCTTTATATTGGATATAACTAGTAATTAGTATCTATAGGAGTAAGATTTTTCGTTTTTAAACTTCGTCAAACAATTTGGTCTATGTTTTGGCTTCGAGAATTGGCTTTGTATCCACTAACGAAGCAGGGGAACTAGATTAAACTGGAGATGATCGTGTGAGGATGTTGCCAACGAAAATATTTAAGGTTGAACTTGTTTTTTTATTGATTTTAGGAGTCTCAGTATGGCATGATTTCGTGTTTTGGTGTAGTGTTGTTTTAATGGAAGGGAACAAAAGAAGAAAATTTTACTCCATATAATTTGGAAAGCAAAAGGGCAGTGTTGTTTATTGGGTTTGTAGATTCTAAATTTGGAAAGAGTTTTGCTAAATAGCATGAAAAATTACTGCATTAATTGGTTACGAAGATGAAAACAAGTGTCTGTGTGTAATTGGAAAAATAATAAGTTCAAGAATTAAGAAAAGTAAATGTTTGATGAAATCATGCCGAACAGTTGATCTGCGGTTTCCGTTGAATTAGTTTCTTAATATTTCTCTTTCTGGAAAAGGATTTGGTGCTTATATGAGGGGAGAATATCAAGAAAAATGGTGCAGTGCTGTCAAAGGAATTGATGATATGCTGTTTAAAACTTACATGGTGTTTGAGATGACACCTGGGTCTTGTTCTGATGGTGTGGTCTCACTGCACCGTGATGATGATGATGATGATGCAGAGGGGTGATGTACCTGCAAAGGCATTTGTGTGCTCAAGTTTGTCAAGGCATGAAGTATTGGGGTGGAATTATGTGTAGTCAAGCTCTTTAAAAAACTGTCTGCAATCACATTTGAGGATGCAAGTTGTTTTTTTGGGGTAATGCGACTGCTTCAGCCGCATTTTTCTACAATATAACTGATGGCAATGAACAAATGGAACCACAATCATGATTGTTATTACATTTTAAAACCTTCTGCGTAATTGATAATGGAGGGTCCCTCTGTATAGAATGGTAATTGTGGAGTTGAGTTAAGCTCAAAGTTCAAATTCTAGAAACACCTAAGAACAGGAGATTCGACTACTTTGTTTTCTGATTTAGGCCACATAGATAATATGGGATTTGGAGCCAGATCAAACCTCAACGTATCCAGGATCAAGGGATATTTATGCCAGAGATTCTTGTATCCGAACTGTGTACCCGCATTGGGATGGACAAATTTGTCTAGTTATGCCTAGATTCTGGTATGGGTGCAGAACATATGATACTGTGGGAGGACAGGAACCAGAAATAAATTCCATTGTTGTTGTAAAGCTACTTAATAGAAAAGAAGCTGCTGTTGAAGAGTAGGAAGTAAATGAGAGTATACCACTGGTCTTCTAAGAGTATAGGAAAGAAGAAAGTTAATTACTGAGTTTCAATAATCAATGAAATTGTGCTTAATTTAAATTAAAGTTCTAATTTGTTATTGTTGTGGTATATTTTCAGAAAGTATCCTTCCTTCCAAAACTGTATTCAAGAGGTGCTTGGGGGCTTTCTTTGACCATAGGCTTTGGAAACTTCAAAGTTCACTTATATTATTTATATTATCTGGTTGCTGAAAGAAGATCTTAAAGTGAAAAGCGTAAACAGGAAGCATTAATACATAGTAACGCTCCTATCTCTCTGCATGTCAATGAGAGATATTTTCTGAAAAGATATCTCAAAAGACCATTTACTACTAAGAAGCTGTCAGAAATTATTTTGTCCCATAACATATGTACAGGAAAGCAATGCCCTTAGAAGCACAGACATTTCACTGCTACCAAATACACCAGAGAATTTCATAAAAGGCAATCTGCCACAAAGTTCTATCGTCCTTATTCTTGCTGAATCCATTGATTAGTATCATATTAAACTTATTTAAATTGGCACACAATAGTCAAGAAATATGTACCTATTGTTAAACCAACCTCAGACACAACTCGTTTAAGGTGGTAGATGCATTGATGTGTAGTCAGCAAATCTGCAGTGCCTTGTTAGTATTAAGTCTGTTAAGTATTTCAGTCCAAACAGAGAATTTGACCTAGAAGATTCCTCTGAGTACCAGATAGGTTTGTCAAGGAGGAGGCCTCCTTATTAGAATTAATAAAACTGTAAATAGGATTTATAACAATGCATACCATGAGTGTCAGATGTCCAAAAGATTGTATTTTGATAGGATGACAAGCAAACAGAATCAAGTAAGTGCAGAATGGGTTCTAAATAATGCTTCATGTCCGAAGATTCCCATTTCATTTGACCACTTTGGTGAAAATATCCTTTTATGTCTTCTGTATTTTGTTCATCTCATGGATAACCTTTTAGTTTGGGATTATTTGGCGGATACTGGCTCAGTTCATTGTTTTCCTTTTTGGGAATCATATTTTTAACATCTGGGGCAGAGAATCATGAAAAAAATATAATTTTACATAATAGTTTTCCTTGAAAATGTGGATTGAGAAAATTTCTGTCTTTATCTTCGGCTAAAATTTTTCAAATTCTCAGGGGAAGATGTTTAAATTGTACAATCAGTCAAGTCACATTACCTTTCTATGTTGCTTGGAAATCAACATAGTAAACAAATTGTCTTTAGTATCCACATTGTTTTCATATCAATAGTAGTACATGAGGGCGCTGCATCAGTCCATGCTTATGCTTTTGCCATCATTGTCAGTCGGAGTTTTGTTGTAATATCTTTTTATTGTCTGAAATAGAATTAAACTGTTTATTTATCTCCATATCAATATAAGCTTGAGTAATCTTCATCTCTTAAATATTTATAAAAGCCTCTTTGGGAACTAGAAAATATGTAGATGACCAACTTCCTTGGATGTTCTTCATAATGGCGACGCTGGTTTAGTCAGTGCTCAGTAGTCATTCCTATGACTTGGTACAAGCTGATTATCTCACAACTAACGACAATTTCTAATATAGTGTAGGCTGACTTTCCATGGTTGGTAGTTTATGAATCTGTTGTTGTAAAATTGAGATTATGTATTTGATCTTCTGAGCATTTTGAGTAAAGTAATTTGTTTGTGTATTATTTTTGGTCCTTTATGCTATGCTAATTCCGGTACTGTCCCTTTTTAAAAGCTTACTGATTTTTTTCCTAGTGCTGTTTCCTGGTGTGGAAAACTGAATGCTATAGCTTGTGCTTCTGAAACGTGTGCAAGAATTCCAAGGTTAGTTTTATCCATTGACCATATTTCCAGGCTGAAAATATTTTATTATTTGCTAAATGTTTTGTTTAAAATAAGACTATTGGTTTGAATAATTGATGTTGATGGAAAAATTTAAGAGCCAACGAACATATTAGATTATTGAGGGTCTGTTGCATTACAGAATTTATAACTAAATTCTAGAAAATTTGACTAATGCTTCGAAATTCAAACTTCCACCATTGCTTTTGTTCTATTGTGATACCCATGCCAGAAGAAGAACTAGGAAAAGATATCATGGGCTATCTCTTTTTTATATATTTACGTATGTGAATGTCTCTTGGAACTTCTCTTTTTGATTGATTTACATAATATTTTTCTTGCTCTTTACCAGTTTGCTCATTTATTTGCCAATGAATTTGTCAATCAGATTTAAGTTTTGTCCTGCTTTGTTTCTACTTTCTAGTAACATTGTAGAGGGTTCATAAAAAAAGTGTTGAGAGAAGGGCTGCAACCAGACCTTCTGATAAGTATCAGCATATATATTATATGCATTTTATACTCATTATTTGTTAACCAGACCCACAAGCAAAGTTGAAAGAATAGGATTATGGCAAACAAACTTGTTCACATACTAAATAAGATTTGCTTAATGATGTCTAATGTTTATATCATTTAATTATTATGCTTCTAATATTTGTTCAAGTATTAAATTTATATACCTAAACAGTCACATCATCTCTAGCCCTGCTTAATTATTAGTACCCATTAGTTAGTTTGGCTTGCTGGCACCCTTGTATGTTTGCTTTTGCTGGAAATTTTTGTAATGGTTAGTGTTTCTTTTCTCCAAAGCTCCACTGGAAATCCACCATTTTGGATCCCTATACATATTGTAATCCCAGAGAGACCGACTGAATGTGCAGTATTCAATGTCATTGCAGGTATTTTAATGTTAATCCTTCCATAATCATAAATGTTACAGTTTTACTGTTTTATTTGGTTGTTTGATCTTATTTTAAACCTGAGACAAATGCCAAAATTGGCTAACAATGGTAAAATTAGGTGTTTGTCCTTTTCAATTTCATTATGATAGTATTGCAGTCAAAAAGATTTAATAAACCTTCAGTATTCTTCTTCTGCGGATATGATATCAGTTTACTATCAACACCTGTGGATGGATAACGAAAGGTGAATACTGAAACAAAAACAGAAACAGATAAACAGGTTATATGAGAAATCCTTCCCTCTCCATTGATTGCTTCGTAGCAGTCTGTTTTCTGATATCCCAATCCCCTTGATTACCTTATTGGCAATCTGTCGCATCAATTTTTCCTGACTGAGATTTCAATACCTCTTGATTGACTTTTTCGAATCTGATATATTCGAAGGCCCAGATCCCTATACCCCTTCCTAATGTAACCCTCAGTAATCGGTGGTTTCCTATCACATTACCAGCATAAAGGTTCTGCTAAATCCATGAGGCTGTTTGAGCATGTAATCATGCATAGCTAATTATGGATTTGGAACAATCAAATTCAGGAATAAGGCCTGAAGGTGAAAGAAAAGATGATATCTTTTAATTTTCAGAACTTTTGGTTTTGGTATATGCTATAGTAAATCAACCCTTGGAGGATCTTCATCTGGATAGCTTTTAAGCATCAGATTTAAGATGTTATTGAAATATCTGTTCACTCTATGGTTTTTTGTTTTACAACCAGAGTGGCAATATAACCAGTTTCAACAGAAAGTCTCAAGGATTTTCATCATGACAGTATTTGAAAATTTTTCATCATTGTCGTTATTATCGTTGTAATCAATTTACATAGAATATATTTATAAATTACATCTCATTTGTAATATTGATAAACGAAAAAAGCAGTCAAATTGAATCTAAATAACAAAATTTAGAAAATGTAGGAAATTGAAGTCCTCTATAACAGTAGAGAGATAGAATCAAGGAATAAGAAGTTCACGCATCTGTAAATTTCTTCTTGTTCTCAAATATGGAATGATTGCTCTGATTTTCTTATATTTACAAGTTCTGAAATTTGATCGTTTAAACTGTATGCCTTTGCAGATTCTCCTCGTGACTCTGTCCAGTTCATTGAATGGTCCCCCACCTGTTGTCCCCGTGCATTATTGATAGCAAATTTCCATGGGAGAGTAACTATTTGGACTCAACCGTCTCAAGTAAGTGAGAGTTACTTGAGGGGATGCTACTACTATCACAATTTCTTGCATATCATAGTTGTGTACTATATTTACAAATGCTCTGTCATAGATTTTTACGGGGCCATAAATTTAATTACAAAGATTGTTGTTTGTCTATAAAGAAACATGTTATTAAAACTTACCACCCCAAACCCTATAGCTCTTGGTATGATTGAGGTAGTTTTACTAGATCACTGAATGGGAGCTTTGGCTATATACTATACCCTAGCTCCTCAAGGAGGTTAATGTACTTTGCGCTTGTCGATACCTGTGAATTGATCTTTTGCCCAGCTTCAACCATCTCTGGCTTATTTCATATATTCTTTTCTTATCTATTTGTTATGTCCATTCAGGGGCCAGCTAATCTTGTACTTGATACTAGCTGCTGGCTGCGAGAGCATGAGTGGCGACAAGATATTGCAGTTGTTACAAAGTGGCTCTCAGGGGTGTCCCTGGTACGCCAGATAATTTCTCTTCTGTGTTATGTTTAAATTTTCAGCACATCATTTTTGAGGAATTTCTATAATCATTTTTATTTGTCCAATGTTTCCCTTAAACAATAGTCTCTAGAAACCCCTTCAAAAAACATACTCTATTTTTAGCATTTGTCTCTAAAAAAATTCTATCTCTAAATATTGTTCTCTTAAAGTTGTTTGAGACAGCATTTTTTAGAGAAAGAGAAATTGTTAGAGAAGGTGAGTTTTTGATTTTTTAGGGAAAGAAAACTTTGTTTAGGGAGACACTTTTTTGAAGTTAAATGAGTAATTCATTTTTTTCTCTAAAAAATCCCACAATTTGGAGGAGCTTTTAATTGTTAACAAAATATGAAGAGAAAAGTTTTCTGGGATTAGTGGAAAATTGCTAATTCTACTTTAATCACATGTCATAGCATTTTCTGAGTTACAACTTATACTGTAGCAAGCTTGGGTGCACTTACTCGTGTGTAATTGATCTAATGACTCCGGTCCTTTTTAATCCAAATTAATTGTTTATTTTAAAAAATCAGTATAGGTGGTTTTCATCTAAACAAAGTGCTACTGCCAATTCAAGGCCAACATTTGAAGAAAAGTTTCTTTCACAACAATGCCAAACGTCAGGTCAGTTCTTTATTCATTTGCTATTATGATTGCATTTTTTTCAAGTAAAGTTGTTCACTGTAACAGTAATGAGATATCAAAAGAGATACTACTATTGACATTGTTTTATGTCATATTTTGTAATATTTGTTTATTCTTTTGTCCTTTTCTAATGAACTATCTGGAAAGGCATAAGCTAAATTTGTATCTTTCATGGTGCAATCCAGCAAGATAATTTTCTTGCCGATTTGATGCTGGAAGAGGAGGGACTTGTGTGTTTTGTGTCGGATTTGGGTTTGAGTGTCGTATTGGTACTCTTTGTCACTTATTAGATCATAGTGAATGATTCTATTTCATCAGAGGTCATAGGCCCATCTATTTCTCTTTAATTATTTTTCAATGCATATTAGTTTATAACAATTTTCCGTTTTTATTTTCTGATTTTGACAATATAAGCATCTTCATGAAGACTAGTAATTTGAAGTGAATGACTATGCTTAATCTTCCTTCCACTTTTGATTGAGTTCGTCTTTTAGTTATAATACTTAATCATCTTAGTGGCTGGCTGATGCTCATCATGCCCAGATTCCTCTAAAGAACTGTGCTGTATCAGACACTCATGTCATGATGACACTTGTAAAGTAGGGAGACACTTGACAGACGAGTCGATGTCTGTATTATCTGTACATGTTAGTCTTTTACTAACAATTACACAATTATACCAACATAATTTGTATGTTGACAGTGGTAATGGTGACAACCATGGGCAATGGCTAAAATTAAAACTGTTTATCCTCTCTTTATTTGATTTCTTATTTCAGTTTTTTTTTTTAATAATTCATTTTACTTGTTCATTTTTTTTTTCTAATTATTGTGCAATATGAATATTAAAATTACTGTATGCTAATCTGTCTGACACTTGGAGTTGTTTTTTCAGCTAGATGGCCCAATTTTCTTTGTGTCTGTTCTGTGTTCTCATCAGGCACTGTTCAAATTCATTGGTCCCAGTGGCCTCCTCCAAATGCAACACCTCCCAAATGGTTTTGCACTAGTAAAGGACCATTGGGTTGTGGCCCCAGTGGCATTATGGCTGGTGATGCTATCATTACAGAGAGTGGTGCCATGCACGTGGCAGGTGTTCCAATTGTAAATCCATCCACCATTGTTGTTTGGGAGGTTATACCTGGTCCTGGTAATGGTTTCCAAGTAATTCCAAGAACAAGTACCAATAATGGTGTCCCACCTCCTATTGGCTCACCCAATTGGATTGGTTTTGCACCTTTAGCTGCATATTTATTTAGTTGGCAAGATTTTCTATTATCTGAAGAAAAACAAGGGAAAAACCAGACAAACCAAAACCTTGGTGATTCTATACCACTTCACTGTTCACCAGTTTCAAACTTTTCAGCATATGTCAGTCCTGAAGCTGCAGCTCAATCTGCAGCAACCACTACATGGGGTTCTGGTGTAACAGCAGTAGCCTTTGATCCAACTTGTGGTGGTTCTGTTATAGCTGTTGTGATAGCTGAGGGTAAGGAACTGATTCTTGATCTTTTTCTCACACACTTGATATTTGTTATGTGCTGCCTTCAACTTTACCCTAAAGTAACATACTGGAAGGACCCATATATTTTTATCTAGCCATCTTATATATCTAGAGTTTGTGACAATGCTATATGTGAGTCGTTTGGCAGAATTTATGGCATAGTTTCTTGGGCATTGACCATTGAGCTAGGAAATTGTTGCTATATTTATAACTATATAATTTATTTTACAATTATAGGACAGTACATGTCCCCTTATAATCCAGATGAGGGCCCATCAATCACAGGGTGGAGAGTACAACGCTGGGAATCATCTTTACAACATGTTGTACTCCATCCAATATTTGGGAATCCTACTTCCAGTATGGGTGGACAGTCTCCCATGCAGACTGTTTGGCAGACCAAAGTGGACCTGAGCATTCCACCAACAAATGATTTCAAGAATCATCAAGCACCTGCAGGTGGAATGAACACAGATATGCAAAAAGTTCCAGAGTTTGGTTTTGATAAATCAAAAAGGGTCTATTTTGATCCTTTTGATCTTCCAAGTGATGTTAGGACACTTGCACGAATTGTATACTCCGCTCATGGTGGTGAAATTGCCATTGCTTTTCTTCGGGGTGGAGTCCACATCTTTTCTGGTCCAAATTTTGCACCTATAGACAACTATCAGATTAGTGTTGGATCTGCAATTGCTGCTCCTGCTTTTTCTTCAACAAGCTGTTGTTCAGCTTCTGTTTGGCATGACACAAGCAAGGATCAGACAATTTTGAAAATAATCCGGGTTCTCCCTCCTGCTATTCCAACTAGTCAAGTAAAGACCAACTCATCAAACTGGGAGCGTGCAATTGCTGAAAGGTGATTTCTTAAAAACCCTTCTTAGTACATGGCTTTCTCAGTTTTTGCACAAACTACTTAGTGGAGGTTAGTGATTTATTTCTCTTTTCAATGATTTGTAACTAACTAACATCTGTTGGGAAAAGCAGGTTTTGGTGGAGCCTTTTGGTCGGAGTTGATTGGTGGGATGCTGTGGGCTGTACACAGAGCGCTGCTGAGGATGGTATTGGTAAGGAGGTGCAAATTATTAGAGAAAAGGGATAATACAATTTGCTCTGTTTCCTATAAGCATTCTATGATGAAAGCATCTTCACATGTGCCGTTGATACGCTATATTGATGAGTTTTTGTGTTTTTCCTTTTTCTGTTTCAGTTTCACTTAACAGTGTTATCGCAGTCTTGGATGCAGATTTCCATTCTCTTCCTTCTGCTCAGCACAGACAACAGTATTGTCCTGTATATTTCTGTGAACTATCACCATTAGCTTTCATAGTTATCTTAATTTCTTTTTTTATGAGGATAGAGATCATTGTTATTTCCAGGGTGTGTTATTATTTCTGTTATTTCATAGTGTTTTAGGGATATAATATTATCTAGATAATGGACCTTGCAGTAGATACTTGTTAGTAGCAAGTTTATCTCTATCTCACAAAGCATAGGCACAGTTTATATTATTTGTTCCCATTGAATAACGCGTGGTTAGTAAAGTTCTTAATTTTAAGTTGCACTGCTCATAACACACTTCATTTGAGGTTAGTTTTTTGCTATAATGGTTTAACGATTGGCTTTCCTTATGGGACTTTATGGTAACACAATATGATGTTCATTCGCACTTGATGATCCTGTCATCCTGCTTTACCCTCCTTGTTTTACTATGTTTCCTGCTGGCACAGATCCCCCTTCCCTTGTACTCAAAGTTCTAAAATTGACAGTTTTTAATTACTTTTAGCCATTTCATTGGATTGTTTCAATTTGTGCCAGTCTAGTCTGAATCTGATTTTAAAATGTTTGAGTTCCTTCTTCGATCTGCTTAAACTTAAACTAATCTTTCGCTATCCCTGTTGTGTCTTTCAGCTGGGACAAGTATTGCTATAATTTTATTTACAGTTTCTCCTGTTTTTTTGTTTTTTTTTGTAGTGTTTGGCATGTAGAAATGGACTTTTTGGGCTAAAAATAACTTGGTTTTCTATTATTGCAGAGTCTAGACAGGATAAAGTGTAGGCTGCTTGAAGGGGCAAATGCTCAAGAGGTCAGGGCAATGGTTCTGGATATGCAAGCTAGGTTATTGTTGGATATGCTTGGGAAGGGAATTGAGTCTGCTTTGATAAATCCTTCAGCTTTAATGTCCGATCCATGGCAAGTATCTGGTGAGACATTATCCAGCATTGACCCTGAAGCAGTGGCTGTTGAACCTGCACTAGTTCCATGTGTTCAGGTTTGCTTGGTTAAATGTTGTAATCAGGTTCTCCGTATTTTGTTAATGAGAAAATCAAGACACAACTTTCTGGTGTAGCAATGACTAACTGAATGGTTCAATCCGCATACATTGTTTTTATAAGACTTGCTATGCATTTTTTTTATATTCACTTGTGCTTAACATTTAACTGTATATACATCTCATGATTGTTTCAATACTACGCAGGCTTATGTTGATTCCGTTCTTGATCTGGCTTCACACTTTATCACGCGGTTGAGACGATATGCTAGTTTCTGCCGGACATTGGCAAGCCATGCTGTGACTGCAGGGACAGGAAACAACAGAAATGTGGTTGCTAGTCCTACCCAAAGTTCTGCAACTCCTGCAACAAGTCAGGGTAAGTGTGCAATGATATGATATTGTAATGATTTTTTGAATATTTTCTTTTATATTAAAAGTTATTTCATTTTATTTATAACTAGTCATATGGATCCATTTCTAAAGTCTTGTCTTTATGGATCTAATATTGAAGCATAGATTTGGTGCTCTTTGTTTTTTTGTCACCAAAACCTCAGTTCTCCTACCTTGAATACCCTTATTTGTCTTAATCATCATTACCTTTATTTGTTATATTACACTTTCATATAGTTATATTTTTTTCCTTTCACATTTGAATAGTTTTCTAGAAGGTGGGATAGAATAAAATCAAATCTGATTTAATCCTTGATTTTCTCTCTAAATCAATAAATAAGAAAACCATTATCTTCTAAACTACTTTTCCATATTAAGTACCAAAGTAAATCAAAAACATTGTTGTCCAGGAGGTCAAAATGGGACAACCAGTTCTAGTGGAAGCACACAGATGCAAGCTTGGGTACAAGGGGCTATTGCCAAGATTAGTAGTACAACTGATGGAGTGTCCAACCCCGCTCCTAATCCCCCTATCAGTGGTCCTTCGTCCTTTATGCCCATAAGCATTAACACAGGAACTTTTCCTGGAACACCGGCAGTTCGACTCATTGGGGACTGTCATTTCCTTCATAGATTATGCCAACTGTTGCTCTTCTGTTTTTTCTTTCGACGAACACAACTACCTCGATATATGGGGGGTGTACAGAGAACTACTGAGTCAAATACACAAAAGCCTCAATCTAATGCTTCTGCTCCTGGCAAGGTGGAGGAAATAAAACCAGGGTCAAGTTTGATTAGGTCAGATGATGGTCAGGCTGGTCGAGTTAATCAGCTTATGCCTGCATCAAAAGGAGGTGAAGAACCATCTCCAGGGCGTTCAAGAATTGGTACTGGAAATGCTGGCCAAGGATATACATTTGAAGAGGTATAACTTTATTGTGAGATTTCAGTGATTTATGACTGAGTCAGAGATAAATGTGTTTCAGAAGCTATCATAATTCTCTCGTACTTATGGAGACTAACTATTAATTAAACTTATGGTCTTACTACATTGGTAATGCAGGTCAAGGTTCTTTTTCTAGTACTTATGGATCTCTGTCGCCGAACTGCTGGCTTGCAACATCCATTGCCACTTTCTCAAGTGGGGGGCAATAACATTCAGGTCCGGCTGCATTATATTGATGGAAACTACACTGTACTGCCCGAGGTTGTGGAAGCATCCCTTGGCCCCCATATGCAGGTAACTTTCGGTTTTCCCATTTCAAAGTGTGGGAGACAAACAAAACTAGTTATAATTAGTATTTGGAGAACACGATATATTATTACCACAAGTTTATGATCTCATTTAATACATGATTTGAAAACGTGATGTAATAGTGATAGACATTAGCTAAGTAGGACAAGAAAGGGCTTTCTTGCTTTTCTTTAGTAATGATGCCTTTTATAGAAGATATTGTTTCTGATTTAGTGATGATGAAGAGTTAGACTATGTAGGAGCATTTAATAATTAAATGCTGTGCTTTTGATAAAATACATATTTTTGTTCTTTTTGGATGCATTAAAATGAGTTTATTTCCAGGATTAAGTGACTGACTTTCCTGTGAATGACACCTGCCCTCATAACTAAAGAAAAAATGGCTTTGCAGAACATGCCCCGTCCTAGAGGTGCTGATGCTGCTGGTCTTCTACTACGTGAGCTAGAACTCCATCCTCCAGCCGAAGAGTGGCATAGACGGAATATGTTCGGAGGACCTTGGTCTGATTCAGATGATTTGGATTCTACAAATGAAGCACCAAAACTTGTTAATCTTGATTCCAGCTCATTGGAAACTTGTGATGTCTACAATGGACCCAATGGCTTATTGCCAAGGAAACGCAGGATGTCTGAACGAGATGCAGCTTTTGGGTTGAACACTTCCGTGGGCCTGGGAGCATACCTTGGTATAATGGGATCTCGAAGAGATGTTGTTACTGCATTATGGAAAACGGGCCTTGAGGGGATCTGGTACAAGGTATGAAAAGAAACCTTTGTTTGGTATTTTCTGTTGTTTTCTGTCCATACGTGCACATAAGGTTTTACAACTATTAAATGATCGGTATTGAATACAGTCCCAGAGTTTTTCTTTTTAATCTTTAATGAAGTCAATGCCCGGTTTTCTCTTGATGGATGCAAGACAAATTGCTAATTGTCAATTATTTAAATGTCGAGTGATTGAAAATTTTAACTCTCAGACTTGTTATTTGGATAAAATGGACCAAATTTGTAAACAAAGTCATTCCTTCAATGCTGTATAGAAATTAGTAAAAGACAGTTTCTTTATTCGTCTTCCTGATCTCCGAACTCATTCACCATTTTACGTCTGTTTGATACAGTGTATAAGATGTCTGCGGCAGACTAGTGCTTTTGCCTCGCCAGCCTCCACCAATCTTCCTAGCCAAAATGACCGGGATATATGGTGGATCAGCCGCTGGGTTCATGGCTGTCCAATGTGTGGTGGAACATGGGTTCGTGTTGTATAGCTGGCTTTAATACAAAATTGTCACGTGAGTTTCTCTTTTGGTGAGGGAAGAATTGTTTGTATTTGTGGCTAACTGCAGAAACTGAAGGTAGATGAAACACTGGATGCAATTGTACAGGAGAGGAGGAGGACATGTAGATTATCTGACAGGTTCTTGATCGTTATCTTTTCATTAAAGGTGACCAACAAACTTGGATTCGAGTAAATATTCTACTAATGACTTTGTACAGTTCCAAGAATTATTTAGTAATTCCACGTAGATCTCAATTTGTTTGGGAATTATGGTCATGTGATTCGTCACACCGCTTTGGTATTTATTGATGCTCCTTCCAGATATATATAGTTCAGGAATTTTAACCCTTAGGACTATGTCGTGAACGGCATATGGTGATATCATGCAAGGCATATTAATTTTCCGTTTACTCATCATAGAGTCAGTTGGATGGTCATTTGGTCATAATTTTTTTCCTTTCACCGTGCTCCTTTTCCTTTAGTCCATGTTTGGATTAACTTTTTTCCAGGTCATTGAATTATTTTTAATAGCTTCTTGAATGAGTTTTTGAAAATATTTATTCAAAAAAACTTTTATAAAACATGCATAAATATTCTGTTTTCTCATAAATTATTCAGCTGACATTGCAGAATATGAGTCCTCTCTCATAACCCTGGGGAAATATTTCATGTATGCAGATGCTAATCTTTTCAGATAATAACAGTTTGCTGATGTTGGACAAGTAATTAGGATTGTCCCTGATCAATCCCATAGAACCTTCTGCATGACTTTCTACGTCGGTATTTTTGACTACTTGTATGCACATGTGCGTTAGCACAGCAAGTAGTAAGTGGTGCGGGTATTATACGGCACTTTCTCCCTCATTTCTTTTAACAAAATAATAATCAACTATATATTTAATTTCAGTTATAGATCAATTTACTGTAATGTACTGTTTTATGGTTTTTATTTGGGTCATTCACAGTCTTAATCGATATTGGTATCAACCATATATATTTACTAATTATTTATGCATGAAGTTGTGAATTACAACTTCAAATCCTATTTTTTTAAAGCAGAACTAGTATGTTGACGTGTGTATTTGTATGAGTCAGGCTTGCATTACATATATATTAAAATTATTATTTTAAAATTTGGACCACTGGAACCGGTCTAATAATTGGTCTTGAAAAAAAACCGGAACTTGTTAGAATATGTGAGAATTGATAGAGGTCAAAGTGGTTCAAAAATTGGTGTTAACTGGTATTTTATTAATTTAATCTAAAATATTTGTAAGATGAAAATATATTTTTAAATATTTCACATAAATATAAATTATTGTCCAATTATTATTAATTTTTATCTCATAAAACATATAATTTAATCATTTGTTAATTAAATATTCTACAATGTTAAAAATATAAATTTAATTTCACTAGTTTTTCACAATATATCCACACGATTAATAAAATAGTATATAAATATATTATATTAACAAATTCATGTTATATAACTTTTTTATTTGCATGTTAAAACAACATCTTCGTGAAATAATTTTTTTATTGTTTTTCATTAATATTTTATATTAAGCGTTAGGGGTGTCGAGTTGAATTTAATTAAATTTTATCAGGTTAAGTTTGTTTTTAATTATTTATCAATTCAATCCAGTTATAATGGTTATAATTGAGTTTAATTGGATGGGATAATTAGATTAAATAATTACAAAATTATTATCATATCTTTTAACTTTTTAGTATAAAAAAATTCAAGATCAAGATTTTTAATGTTATTTAAACTTTTTAAGATAGTAATATTACTTATAATATAAACATAAACAATAATTCATAACATGCAGAGATATTGAAATCATAATCATAAACTATACTACAATATATTACTTGTAGATCTGTTTTCTGTTGGAAGACAGAAAAAACATTAAAACTAGATGTTTTCTTTGCGTTTTATACTACTCGTTTCCAAGTCGAACAAAAGTTTCCAGCAGAAATTTCTTTACCCACATAAGGAAAGCAGCAAATACACGCCTAACAATTTCAAAGTGAAAAGCTAAAACTTCCTGTTATTCATATTAGAAACTACCATAGTCTTGTTCAACATTTAGCATGAATATGTATACAACTATGGAACAAAACGACAAAAACTAGATATCTCAAAAGTGCTTCTAAAAGCAAGAGACTCTGTAATCATATAGATTACTCTTTCATAAAAAATAGTTGGACTATGATTAAATCAGCCAAGCTTGTTAGTAGCCCAAGTTGCCCAGTTAGCTTCACTTCCAACACGTGGCATCACTTGGATCT